>JADLZK010007865.1:0-46248 GCA_015847255.1 Hyparrhenia diplandra
AGATAATTAGGCAATTTCCATGTCATTTTTAATTCCATAAATTAACATTACGATGATGACATATAAAAGATAATTAAGCATTGAAAACATAATATCAAATGTACCTATAATAAAATGGTACATGTCAGCAATAAGCATGTGAAACATATATATATCATGTGACATAACGTAACATACAGGAAACAAACGAACAGTTATCAAACATGAAGACGGCAAGCATATGAAACAAGAATACCAATCAAACATTCAAAGCGGTATATTACTAACAAGAACCGACATCGACATCTCATGAAACAATATGACAAGATAGATGAAATGCATTACGTCGAACAACATTCAAACAACAGAGATGAATTAGTGAAACATTTAAGAACTTGAACTAAAACTAAAGAGGAGATGAACCGAACATACCCTCCCCATGCGCCCGAGGATCCGCACTTTGTCCAACTTCAATCGCCATGTCGTGAGGAGATGAAGACCCATCTCCACCGACAAGAAGATGAAGATGAAGAAGTCCACCGACGCATCGATGAAGAAGATGACGCATCAATAACCGCGTGGCAATGGATTGGGCAGTCGCCAGAGACGCTTCCCCCAAAACCCAATTGCCGATCCCCCCAAGTAAACATCTCGAATCCACAAGGGCTTCGAGGGCACATGCCCCTCTCGCCGCCCTCCAGGCGCGCTAGAAAGTTACGAGATGGGAATGACTTCTTTGCAACTAAACCGTGGTTCTAGTGTTTTTCTGATCAAGGACAAAAGATGGCTGCTCTCTTCTTTTTTATCCCTCACAAAGGGTAAGTCATGAGACAAATGGAAGTGAAGGGACATGGTCACCTCAGGTAGGCAAAACCAAGGGCCAAAGGCCACCATCCGATGAAGCCAAAGGCCAAAGGGCCTCACGTGGGCAAAGCCAAAAGCCAAAAAGTTTTTCAACTTCCAGTTTTTATAAATAATATTCATAATTATATATCATAGAGTTTATTGATTTATTGAATATATAAATGGGTCTATCCCATAATATATCCAACAGAGGATGGCCGCGCTCCAGTCCAAGGCACCATTCGGAACGGCGGCAAACGTCGCGCTTTTGAGGATGCACGCGGGCGTCAGAGGCGATGCTAGGGGTGGCGGCGCTAGGCGAGGTGAATGGTGGGTTGGCAGGTATGGGTTTGACTTTGGACATACCGTATGCCATTTGGACCCAGTACTTGCGGCAATTCTGGTGGATGGACGGAGGAAGTTGATTGGGTGCCGCCGTGCCGGTCGGGAGGTGCGCGTGTGTCGAACTTATTTTTTAATCATTTCATTTCATTTCTTTTTGAACAGCGTAACATGTATGTGTTTCTTTTATTATCAAACTATATATTCCCTCATGTTGTATATACACGTATGTGTTTCTTCTCCTTTTTCTTTTGGTTTTATTTTTATTGTTACATACATATATACACGTGTGTGTTTATAATTTATGTATAATTAGCGTATAATTTCATCTATAATTTCTGCGTAGCTTTTAAGCACGATTACCATATGCGTTGTGCAGTTTACATTTAGTTGGACTTTCCCTTTGCGAGGAAGTTGATTTCTTTGCTAACAAATAATTTGTGTATTATATATTTAATATTATGTTCTTTTGCTTATTTTTCAAAATATTATATTGTATAAACATACATATCTTTTATTATTAGTGATTAATAATTTTTTTATATTACTTTTATACCCACAAGTAACGCACGGGAATTCCCCTAGTATGATTTATAATATACAATGTCTGCTAAATGGAATAAAAATGCTGTTTTAAATGTATGAGTGACATATGATTATTCTAAATCCCCACAAAGTTAATAAATGTCACACTACAGCCACCTAATCTCTACTATAAGGCATCACTTCTTTCTATTTTTGGAACGACGCATCAACAACCAACGGATCCACGAACGGAAGGCCAAGATCAAAAGTTTGTGTAAGGGTCTTACACCACCTCACCCACCGCTGCTCACCCCCGGGCGCTCACCCTGGCCACCACAGTTCGAATCATAACGCTGTCGATCTAAAGCAAATTGTCGCGTGAAACACACGTTTTATAGGTTTGTGGAAAAAAGAAAGGCTTCGATTAATGGATCGCGAGCGCCGGTGGAGCTGGCGGCGCCGCTGTGGTGAGGATAGCGGAGGTCCGAGGGATCGCGGGTGGTCAGGGGCGACGCCTGCTCCTCCCGGTGCGGGTACGCTGGCGCCGAGGACTGCCGCACGCCGGCCGCTCCACCGTGCGACACGGTTGGAGTGGGCGGCGCCCGCGACGTGGCCGCGGCGCCGTGCGCCGGTGCCGCTGACCGATGTGCCGCCGGGATCAACTGATTGCCATCAAGATCACCGGCAAGGACGAGGCCCAACCGCTGCATTTGTTTCTCGTTTACGCTGAGGCCCAGCCACCCCTCCCACAGTTTCACATTTGTTTCTCACTTACGCTGTTCTGCACAAGCGGTCGGTCCTCCTGACCACCGTCTGCACCAGACCTCCCCGAGGCCCCGCCGACTGCCGGGGCCACGCGCAAGCCAACCGCCGCCGACGAGAGGAGGAGGGTGACCGCTGTTTTCCTCGTGCCCTCAGGTGAGCGGACATTGGCGGGCGGACACACGCCACCCGCCGCAGCCGATGAGGAGGTTGATGACCACGTCTTCCTCTGTGTGTGCTTTGGTCTGCTTTGTTCTGCGCCTGCGGTTTTGTGTGTGCTTTTATCTGCTTTGTTCTGAATGATCCTGGCTTTAATCCCCCACCTTGGGTGTGCTTTGATCTGCTTTGCCCATATGCAGTGGTGGTGGAGGATCTCAGCGTTGCAACCAAGGTCAGGCCAATTTAGCCACTAATCAATCTGCCATTTATCCATTAGGTTACTGATTCGGTATTTGGGAGAGTGAATTCTGTTACGACCTTTTTGCAGATTCTTTTTGATAAATGATAACTAAGGATTTAGCAGACTTATTGAATCATAGTTAAGTCCCTCCAAAATTAATTTGGGGTTTCAGAATTTCAATGCTCCATTCCACATAGAGTTTCATGTTCGGGGTGGTTTCTTTACCTGAATTTACAAAGAGACCAAATGGTTTCAGAGTTGGCCACATCATTAAATGATGAGAATAAGAGTAAATCACATGCGGCTGGTACATGACTACTTTTCCCGTACCTGATCAGTCAAACTTGTTTAATCCAGATCATTTGAATATTATATTCTTTTGGATTTTTTTATGGTAATTTTATATCCTCTTTTGCCTCTCCCTCACTGTCCTGTAGTATCAGTATCTGAATTCTGAATAGCGCACAGGCAGAGCGCTGGTGTTGGTGTTCAGGCTCTCCTTCACCGGCGTCATAGGCAGTGAATTGTAATAGGATCAAATTATGATTCAGATCAGAGAAGTCTGAGGTACGTCCGGGGTCAGAGAAGTCCCATGTAATTCAGATGCAGACTCCTGGCAAACATGATCAAATTGCTATCTCTGATAGCTTAACAAAATGCACTTGAACTGCAGGTTGTAATGACTGAGAAAATTACAGGACTGGCTGGGTGGTTGGATGGAGCTGCAAAAAGCTGCATTTCAGAAGAATAAACACCCATTTGTGTGCAGGTACATGTGATTCTTTCCAAAACGTTCAGATAAAGTATTAAATAGACATTATTCATGGGTACTGGGTTGTTTCACTTAAGAGAACTTGATAAGTAGGATAAACAACAAGTATTGATTGATCGTAAAGTATGCCATTGGCTTCTGCCTTCTCTTCAGGCTTCTTAGAGTCAAGATTGATGCTCCCCTCCCATGTTAGTTTTCCTTCAATTGGGTTACATAATTACCAAAAGGCATTTACAGAAAAAAAAACAGATGAAATAGAAATTTTAGTTGGTATAAACTGTTGTTGTTGTCTCAACCTAAGCATTGTGAGCATATTGTTCTTCTGGGGTCTAGATTGACCTACACTACTACAGAAAAGGCTATCACTGCCGGGTCCAAACCCCCCTTCACTGCCAAAAATTGAACCGGCAGAACCAAAGTGGAAGTGATGTGCTATTTTTATTACTGCCGAACCTTTTCACCCGGCAGTGTTGTGCTTTTTAAAAACAAAAATAATGAGCATGCAGGCGCCACAGGCACCTGCCATGCTCTGCCAGACCTGGCATGCTCACAGGCTACAGGCCTACAGCCACTACGCCATTCTTGCTGGCTCCCACCATTGTTGCTCCATGAAGCAATTCACATACCCCAGCGCAAATCAAATCAATTCACAGATAATCAAGAAACAAGGAACAAGAAGAGATTCAACACATCACAAATCAAATCAATTCATAGATTACACAGAAATTACACAGAAGAGTTCAACACTTCACAGATCAACACATCATCACAAATCAAGTCGATTCCACCTAGGAAGGATGAACTTCGTCTCATGCAGGACATCTTCCATCACTGCTCCAGCACAAGATCTGAGGCAATGCCCCCAGTCGCCACCCCCCACGACAAATCTGAGGAGCCAAATGTGTGAGAGAAGAAAGAGCACCAAACGGAAAGATTTTCATGGGACAGAAAAACGTACCGTGAGGAAGAGGGTCGAGACACAGGGATCTTGATGTATCGAGATGTGCAGGAAGCGGATCTGAACTCGCCACTCCCTTCTCTTCCGTATCCCGTCTTGCGGAGTCCGTGCACGAGGTCTCTAGCACCTGCCTCCACTCCGTGTATGTGGATCTGATTAGCGTGGGCAAGGCAAACGTGGGCCACCAAATCAATTGGCAAAGATTTGGTCAAAAAAATCAATTGGCAAGGCAACCATGGGCCACTAAATCAATTGGTCGGTAATTACCTTATAGAGGACGAACTTGACGAGACACCAGCGCCACGGTGTGCGCCGTGCACGGACCCCGGAGGTGCTCCCCTTGCCCGCAGATCTGCGCCGCCGCTGCCACCACAGACGGCGCCAAGTGCTGCCCGCCGATGTGCGCCGCCACTATTCCGTGATCATTCATATTGTGGGATTGGTAATTTGGTCATTATGAAATGTATAAGACCTGCTAGATCCTTTCAGCACATAGGCTGACTGTACAGTAAATTGAAAGAGAAAAAAGCTATAGTTGCAGCTACAACAACTAATTGAGAGAGAAAAAAGCTATAGGTACAAAAATACCTTGTCCTTATTTCTGTAAATAGCTCTTGTGTTGATGGATTTAAGTTAATCTTAGGTCCTTGCAGCTTGCGGCCTTTTAACGGATACAACAATACTTGCCATCTTCTTGGGTTGATCTTACTTTTTTCAGTTTCTTTCCACACAATAGGTCCTATTAGTCTCAATTTCTACTATATATCTAGAATATTGTTTATGTAGTAATTTTTGTAACACTTGCTACGAGTTTTCTGCTTGTGTTTTTCTTAGTCGCCTCATGGTTGGAGATCAAGTTGCGGGGTTTACAGCTCGTGGACAAGTTCTCGGAAGTCTTTTTAGAGAAGGCAAAGAGCCATGCGCTGACGGATAATAAAACAGAAGACTTTCATATATGGTGGAGGCAGACACTAGCACAAAAAAAAAACTTTTCGTGGTCATGATTTGTTTCTAAGATGAGCTCAAATACTGAGTATTGTTTTCTGTTTTGTGTAAAGAGTTTGTTCTGTAATGATATTGTTGAATCTGTGTTTGTGATAATAAAGCTCTCATTGTGTTCAATCCTTGTTAATAAAACTCTATTTGGCAAAGATTTGGGTGTTTCGGCAGTAATATTGATCTACATCTTTTGAAACTATATTGTGCAAGTAAACCATTTTCCGTTGTTTGGTTTGTTTTACCAAATGTCACCGTAATGCTAGCACGGCATTATACTAGTGACCAAAGGGTGCACACATGTCCAGCACGTACATGTTCAGAACAAAAAGTTGTACACATGTCCAGCGCACGTATGTACAACACCACAGTTTGCTTCGCTTGGAAAGTACCGTATCAGTAATTCATCTAATGTTTTACTGGCGCATCACGCAGAGTTTGATGCTTCAAATAATACAGCAACCACCATGCAAATCAGATGCATTATTAAATGCTCCAAAGTATACATGAGGTTGACATAGAACAAGCTACATGAGGCTAGCTCTCATGGTATCTTGCATCGAATAATCCAATGAGAAGGTTAGGGTTCTGGTTTTCTAGTTCTCTCCAATGCCGAACACATTATGAATAATCCAATGAGAAAGTTATTCATGCCGAACGTATGAATAACGTGCTCTGAAACCTGCATGACTTAGAAGGTTAGCGTTCTGATTTACTAGTTTCTCCAATGAGAAGCACAATAAATCACTACAACAATCGCGGCTTTTGTAGGGGCGGTTGAGGATACTCAAGAGGGGCAGTTTTCAGAATCGCTTCTAACTCTCCGTTGCTAAAGAGGTCTTACTGTAGGGGCTGTTATCGAACCGCCCCTACCGTGACCCCAACCGCCTTACCGTGGTTTTTAGAAATCGCATTTTTAAAATTTAAAAAAATAGTAAGAGATTTTTTTAATTGGGAAAGAGCCCCACCGGCCAACCTCCCACCATCCCTTGTCACTGTAATTTTCTTAGAGTTTTTGCAAATGTTTCGAAATGATGCGGCAAGAGTGATTGATCCCATGACCAACTGCTCACGCGCGTGAAGAGCCCCCACCACTAGGCTACACATGTGGTTGTGTCCATATCTCACTCTGGCCCCCACATATTATACAAATCCGAGTGTAAATTGACTATTTGAGGGTCGAAACGGATTTAAACCAAAAAGTAGTCAACTACAAAGTTTTCATACCTTTTCGAGATCTACATTTTATATTTAGAAAGTTTTTTTCCGTCCCGAGGTCGTTTTATGAAATTTGAATTTCAAATTTGAGACATTTGAACACAACTTATGACTAGATGATTTCAAACTAAAAAGTGGTCAACATGAAAGTTTCATAACTTTTTGAGATCTACATTTCATATATAGGAAGTTTTTTGTCCGAGGTCGTTTAAAAATTTTGAATTTCAAATTTGAGACATTTGAACACAGCCTTTTTTGCATGACTAAATGATTTCAAACTAAAAAGTGGTCAACTACAAAGTTTCATAACTTTTCGAGATCTACATTTCATATATAGAAAGTTTTTTTCATCCGAGGTCGTTTATAAAATTTAATTTTTAGTGCCTTGTATTTAAATTCGCAATTCGCAACCCACCGTAGGAGCGCTCAATATAGAGCTGCCCCTACCGTGGACCACAATAGGGCGTGTTGGATATTGAACCCCCCTCGCTATTAGTAGGGGCGGTTAAACAAAAACCGCCCCTACCGTGGGTCACCGTAGGGGCGGCCGAACAAAACCGCCCCTACAAAGGTCTCACCGTAGGGCGGTTAGTCGGATGGAAGGATTTGCTTCACCGTAGGGGCAGCTCGAAACGTGAACAGCCCCTAATCAAAAAGGGAGGTGTTCCCATAGTAAGCTTTTTGTAGTAGTGAATTGCTCAGAAGGCCTGGAAAGCATTATGAAATATTTTCCTCCTGAAATGCAGAGAAATGCAAAGTGGGAGAATCGATCAAACATGCGAAATGGTAATCAGGGCATTGTCAAATATTTAGAGTGTTAACGTTATGGAGGGAGCTGCTCCACCATTTATCCCTACATTATCTCTGCAGTTGGTCACATGGTTGATGCTCCAGCTGGGTCGCAGCGGCTGATTGCCTGAATCTGGCTCCCCATTTCAGTGACCTAGACGTTGCTATGTTCTCCCCCACTTTGAAGTCAAACGAGGTGACCTCAAATTTACCGGACCTATTCTGACCATCACACTAGTGATACTCATTTTGGGCTATATCAGTGGCATGAAAAGAGCACGGTCACCTTCATCCAAATGCATCTTGCAGACATTTTTCTAGGCAAAGCTTTCAACAGAAATACAGTGTTATTTGGTTCCGGGATACCTCTGATTTCTATCATCATCAGATCCCTGTGTTCTTGCATTTCACATAATATACTCAGCACATAGCTAAAGTGCTCTTTAATTTATACTTTGATGTCGCTCAGAAGAAAGGGTGCCATGGTATATATTGGCCAAAAAGAATCATGTTCTATTGTCACCTATGTTGCGAAGGGTTGCTGCACACTCTTTTCAGTAGGATAGACATTCTTTGCATGCATTCAGTAGTAACACTTGTAGTGCAAAATATGATTGTGTGTTTCTTTCCTATCAATGTATTTTCTTCTTTAGCATTCAAACTCATCAAGATTAAATATTACTCATATGGAATTTGAATATAATGTGGCGACCATCCTACTTAACACTTTATTTGTTTTGAATATTGTAATAAACGCGAAAAAACTTGGATTATTTGATTTTATTTCTGGTCAGACTGGAAGTTTGATTGGTAGGTTGCCTAACTTGCTTGGCACAAGCGCTTAAAAGTATATTACAGTTGTAAAAAATACTAATGGTGCGGTTGGTTGCCGGAAGAACGAATGGTAACTTTGGTAAAACACTCCATTAGTAGCAAAGGAGCAATTAGACATATAAGGCAACTTCATGGAAAGCAAGACGCAGCTTCTGCTATGGTGTCATATTCCTGTGGAAAGCAAAGCCATTGAGAAGGATGTAAACTGTTTTATAGTTAACAGTGGTATATAGTACATTGCCAGCTAGCCGGCGGATGTTGACAGTGAGCTCCACTTTACTAATGGAGTGGTTGATAAAAGTAAGCTTGCTAACTGATCACTAGTACTAGTAGTAGTAGCTAATCTCTACTACATATAATGCACCAAAAAAAACTTCCCTAAAGCCACACAAGAAAGTGTCCCTACAGTTATTATCTTTCCTAATCTTTTCTAAGTGCACCTAATAAAATGTACCCCAAACCTAATCAACTATTCAAATGAATGGTCTAGATTTACTCTCATCTCTTCTTTTCTCACTCACCCACATCCAAAGGCCAATAATGCTGGGATCAACGCTCATCTACCACCACCACCATCGTCATCAGGCGCGACTACGCAAGCGACCTCAGTCTCCGCCCACGCCGCACACTTCCCCACGCGACGCTTCGCCTGGATCCGCACGCGAGCCGCTTCGCCTGGATCCGCATGCGAGCCGCTTCGCCTCCATCCCCACGCGACGCGAGGCCGCGCTGCCTCCATCGCCACGCACCGCGAGCCCACGCTGCCGCCTGGACGCCGGGACGCGCGGGAAGCAGCTCCACCGGCGGCGCTGAGGCCGGCGCTTCGCCTGCATCACCCGCGTTGCTGTCTGGACGCCGGGACGCTGAGGTTGCGCACTGGGGAAGCAGCTCCCGGCGGCGCTGAGGCCGCCTGGACCACACGCGGCGGCCGCCGCCGCCTGCAGTTCCACCGGCGGCGCGTGTGGCTGCCGTTGGCCGTCCTGTCCCATACCTTGGTCAACATCCACACCCACAACGTGAATCGAGCCCTGCCCTTTCTACACTGCCGCACACCGCTGAGGTCGCGCGCAAGAGGCCGGCGCTGAGGCCGCCTGGACCACGGGGACGCGGGAACGCTCGGCAGCTGGGACGCCGGGACGCTAGGCAGCTGGTCACGCCGGGACGGTCGAACGTGGTAAGTCGCAGCAATCCATGCTCAGAGCATGAGTTTCCAGTTCTATTATTGGGGGAAAAAAAATCATGTGGTTGCGGTTGATTTACTGAAACATTGTACAGTAGTGCATCGCCAATTTCAGTCTGATGCACCTTCTTCTTGTCAGTCTGATGCACCTTCTTCCTCTGTCCCTCCTCCTCCTTCTTCTTGTCATCTGACTGACTATTGGTGGGCTTCCTTCCGAATCCCAGATCATCAACGGCGTGTTCTGGTGCTATTCAGTGGTGTTCTTTGTCTTCGTCGCTGTGCTAGAGACCGAGTGGACTTCAATCATCAAGCTTGGGAAGGTTTGCTCCATCTCTGCTCACCGTTTTGCTTCTCTTGGTTACTTTGGATAATACATTTTTGGCTTGCTTAATGATGTTCCTGTTACTTTTGCCATCAGATATTTGTGTGTTTGCCAGCGAGAGGAATGCTACAAATCTTGTGAGTATTTCAGCCTTTTTTTTATGTATTTTTGGATGGATGACCTGGCCATGTTTCTCTGCTTTCACAAGATTCAGAGCTCAATCCATTTTCATGACTAGCCTTGAGATTGAGCTGCAGTTTCTATTTCTGGCCTATCTATAGATAGGGCATCGTCAACCTATATGCTGAATCAATGTTTTTTCTAACAGTAACACTGCATCCAACTTATGTGCTAGATTAGCCTTGTAGATGAACTGTGACTGGTTGTAACTTGACCTCCCAAATTCAGACCTGTCAACTACAACTTTTTCCAATTTAATGTAAATCCCAAAGATACCCTTTTGTTCTTTACAAGATCTCTGGTGGATCTGGTAAAAATATTGCCTTTCTGAATTTTACATTCTTGCATGGCTTCTAGCACTATACAATCACTGTCAGAGTGTGAGTAGTTTTGAAGTTGATTCTGGCAGCGTTTAAAGTTTCTAAACATTTTCTAAATTAGTAATTCATTGTTCTCGTTTAAAATTTTTAAAATTTCTGAATAGTTTTTTTTCCGGATCCCATCTAGCAAATCTACAGACTGGTCAAGAATAGAAGAGCGAACATGCAAGTGAAATGAAAGAAGTAACAAAGAGCTAAATGCCTTGTTTGATAAGTATAGAGAGAAAGGTTTGTTCTTTGACTATAGGTTTCTCATTCAGAATCATATCTGAATAATAATAAAAAATATGTAATAATCAATTTGCTGCTCAAGAGCCTGACAGCAATGAATTTATCTCAAAGTTTTCTATCATTGCTCTGAGTATATGAAATAAAAACAACCATCATTGCTATCTCATTGGACTTATCGTCACTGCAGAGACAACACTCAATGGTTGGTTTATTTATTTGCCTTGTTTTTCTTTCTTGAGCTTTTTACAGTTTGCCCACGGTGGCTGGATCTGTGGGGCAGCCTGGACGATTGATGATTGCTGCGCCTACTTCGCCGGGTGCACCATGCGATAGTCCGGCCTCTCCAAGGTGGAGGTAAGCAGTGCCTGCCTGACTCACTCTTCCTGATCTGCATTGTTTGCGTTAGTGGTGCAGCAAAGGTTCTGCGTTAGTGGTGTCATGTTGTTCTTCAGCTCGAGATATGCAAAATGGATCCTCCACGAGGTCATTTCTAGAGGATGTATCATATATGGTGGCTGCTATCAGTTTTCCCTTTCCAGAAACTACAGATCAATTTAGTCAAAAATAATTTAGTATATGGTTATACTTGGTAAATTTAGCAAACTGTGAGAGTGAGCTTTCTAGCAGATGTATCATGTATCATTATTCTGATTCTAAATTACCTTTTGCAGATTCATTTCATGTTTACCAGGAATCTGTAAAATCAAAATCAAGAGTTCATGTATACCATCTGGCAATCTGCCTGCATACATAATCATTAATGTGATTGACTTTTTGTTTGGAGTAATAGCAAAATCATTACAAATTTATTTTGCTTACTATCCTTCTCCATCTGGGAGCTTGTTCATTTGGTGCCTTCAAAAAAAAGGTCTGCACTAATAATAGTTAGTAAAGTTAATTAATATCTACATGCTTTGATAATTTTCTGTAGACTGCCATGTTATAAGAGCCGGAAAACTACTATTGGACTCCAGTCCCAATAAAAAATATAGGTAAATATATAATATATATATATATAGTTAATTAATTTTTGTGCATTTTTAAAATTCAGAGTTAAGATCTTTCTGCAGAGGCAATATCACATTCAACATACATTCTCGGAAGGCTACAACTGGGCTCTCTGTTTGGAGAATTTGGAGTAGAGAATAATGCATTTGTTTTTTGAATGTTCAACAAGTATTTCTCGTGCTAGCCCTGTTTTGGTTTTGTTTGGAATGTACAGGGTAGCATTTTCCAGATGATAGAACAACAAAAAGGAATCTCTGCGACTACCCTTCATGGAAGTTTTGATGTTTGCTTTGTGGTGCATTTGGAACATCCGCCCCCATTGAGGGCTTCATTGCGGGCTTCATGGAAGGCTTCCTACCCACTGAAGTTAACTTCATTTACATGGAATCAATCATGTACTCTATTTTTCTGTAATGAATTGGTTAAATAGTCTTTAGTTTTGTACCCCCTCCTTATCACTAGGCTCATGTTTAGTGGCTCTGCTTAGTTGGCTCTTGGCTAACTGCTTTGTAAGTGTCACGTTGTACTTCCTTGTTTTGTTTTAATAATATTTGGTGTTGTGCTGTGAGCTTTTTTGCTGTTTCATCTAAGGACCCTTCATCTAACTGTGCCAATCCTGACTTTTGGACTAATGTGTATATATATAAATTTTCTTTTAGCCGTTTGTGAGTTTCTGTTAGTTAGTTAACATAAATTTTTTATTAAACTGATATCTTTGTTGTTTCATGCACATTTTTTGAATTGTCGCCGTAGCGTTAGCACGGGCACTATACTAGTTCTGTAGTAATGACCACGGTACATTTTATCAATGGACAAATAAAACAGTACAACAGCTCGAAAGAATATGAAACAATATGGGGTGAAGACAGCAAAACCAGGAGTAACATACTGTCACAACCCGTTTTCCCGGTCAACACGGAGGGAAGAAGGCAGACGTGGACGTGGCGAGATCGTTGAGGCGTCGAGGGGGCGGCGGTGGTGCGCAGCGGCGGCGGGCGAGGCGGCGGCGGCTTGAGAGTAGGGTAAGGTAGGGTTATACTCTAAATTATTTCTTGATTGGTTGTCTCACAATAGTTGCCCCCCATATTTATATGAGGGGTTTACAATTGCTAACGGGCCAAGCACTACTACACAAACGAGGTCTATCCTCGGATGCAAAATACACTAGGATTGTGAATCTCAACGAGAACCGGGGATAAAGCTTCATTTCTCCAGGTTCACGCCAACAACCGGGACTAAAGGTCCGTGGGCGACGCGCCCCAAGGCACTCAACCGGGACTAAAGGTCTCCAACAAAGTGAACTAAATCAATTACTCCCGGTTATAGAGTAGAACTGGGAGTACTAGTTTCAGGTTTCTCCGTGTTACATCTTACAAGGGACTAAACATTTTATTTTTTTTTTACTGTGCGTACTAGCAACGTCCTTTTTTTCACATAAGACCCCAGAGTTTCTCCTTCTTCCCACCCACGTCCTTAGCATGACATGTAGGAAAGCGTATATAAGGAAATACGTTTTCCCTTAATTACATATTTGCCATTCTCGATTATAATGCTTATAACTATTGCGTTTTAAATCCGATTCGATTCATTCTAGTTCTATTAGCTTCCTGTTTAACTCTAATACACGCTTGTGTCATTCTTTAAACTAATTATAAGTGTTAAAATTTGAGTTTGATTTAATAAATTTGGAATTAACTAATAATATTTGGTCGCACGCGGCATGTAGAAAAAAATACAAGAATTCGAAAAATGGCTTAAAAAACCTAGGATTTTGCATGGGGCCATATTTTGGGTGTAATTGACCACCAAAAAAAATTTGAGGAAGTTTGGATATAGGCGGAGGAGACGTGCTTCACAAAGGGTATATGGAACCCTATCCTTACACTTAGGATTCTCATGGTTTGTGGTGTGCGCTTTCAAAGGTGTGCTATCGGTCTCAAACTTTTTCTCGAGGCATCTACATGGCATGTGTGAAGGAACCGCTAAGTTTGAAAATTTTCTGTAATTGTTTGGTACTTTTTCTAATTATTTTATTTACCGCGGTGACTTCTCCCAATAAATGTACGTTGAACTGCGACCACCCCTAAAAAAGACCCGAAACGGTGCCAAACTTTGCCACAAGGTCTCTTATGCCCTAGAGAGAAAAAACTTGTGGAGGCCGGTGTTGAATTATTTTGTTTTCAAAGTGTAATTCATCATATTTGGTCGCACGCGACACGTAGAAAAATACAAAGAAATCCAAAAATGGCTTAAAAACCCCGTGATTTTCCGTGGGTTCATATTTTGGGTGTAAATGACCACAAAAAAAAATTTTAGGAAGTTTGGAGTTAGGCGGAGCAGACGTGCTTCACAATGGTATACTCAACCTTTCACGAACCTTATTCGCACACCTAGGTTTCTCATGGTTGTGTGGCCGGTGCGCTTTCCAAAGGTGCTATCGGTCTCAAACTTTTTCTGAGGCGTCTACATGGCATGTGTGAAGGCACCGCCAAGTTTGAGAATTTTCTCAGAATTGTTTGGTACTTTTCTCTAATTATTTTAATTACCCGCGACTTCTCCCGATAAATGTACGTTGAGCTGCGACCACCCCCGAAAAGACCCGAAACGGTGCCAAACTTTACCGCAAGGTCTCTTGTGCCCTAGGAGGCAAAACTTGTGGAGGCCGGTGTTGAATTATTTTGTTTTCAAAGTGTAATTCACCATATTTGGTCGCACGCGGCACGAAGAAAAATACAGTAAATCCAAAAATGGCTTAAAAACCTCAGGATTTTGCGTGGGTTCATATTTTGGGTGTAAATGACCACAAAAATTTTTTTAGGAAGTTTGGAGTTAGGCGGAGCAGACGTGCTTCATAGTGGTATACTCAACCTTTCACGAACCTTATCCGCACACCTAGGTTTCTCATGGTTGTGTGGCCGGTGCGCTTTCCAGTGTGCTATCGGTCTCAAACTTTTTCTGAGGCGTCTACATGGCATGTGTGAAGGCACCGCCAAGTTTGAGAATTTTCTGTAATTGTTTGGTACTTTTCTCTAATTATTTTAATTACCACGCGACTTCTCGGTAAATGTACGTTGAACTGCGACCACCCCCGAAAAGACCCGAAACAGTGCCAAACTTTACCGCAAGGTCTATTGTGCCCTAGGAGGCAAAACTTGTGGAGGCCGGTGTTGAATTATTTTGTTTTCAAAGTGTAATTCACTATATTTGGTCGCACGCGGCACGTAGAAAAATACAGTAAATCCAAAAATGGCTTAAAGAACCCAAGATTTTGCGTGGGGCCATATTTTGGGTGTAAATGACCACAAAATTTTTTTGAAGAAGTTTCGAGTTAGGCGGAGCAGACGTGCTTCGTGAGTGGTATACTCAACCTTTCACGAACCTTATCCTTACACTTAGGTTTCTCATAGTTGTGTGGCCGGTGCGCTTTTCATTAGTGCATTAAAGGAAAACAAAATGTTACATACATTTTTCAAAAAAAAATTGCCCATTTATTAATTTATTGCGCAATTAACAATGGTTTACTATATATATGAATAGAATGTAAAAGTGAAAATGGGCGAGGATGTGGCGGAAATAAAATTCTGCACCTTTAGTCCCGGTGTTCTTGAGGTCCGGGAGTAAGGTCTAAAATTTTCACTTTGGCGCCCAATCCCGCGTCAAAATTACCTTTAGTACCGGATGTCCTCGATATCCGGGGTAAAGTTTCCTATCTTTAACCCCGGTCGTAGACTGCAACCAGGTGTAAGGTGGAAGATTCTCCCGGTGATAGCCAAGAACCGGGAAAAGGGGTTGGATATAAACAGTCGGCGCCCGATCCAATCCATCGCCTTCTCCTCCGACTACTTCGCCGCCGCCGCCCGCCTCGTCCCTCGCGCCCCGGCTGCTGCGCCGCCCGTCCGCCTCGTCCACCACGTCCCCTCGCGCCGTCCCCTCGCATGACATCTGCACCGGGAGTTCAGGACCATCGCTGCGAGTGGCGGCGTCAACGGCGGGCTGCATCTGTAGAAGAGCCGTCCGGCGACGAGCGGTGGCAGACCGGCTGCGGCTGCTGCTGCGAGGGGCCCCAGGAGTGTGGCGAGCGGCGGCAAGCCGGCAGCTGCTGCTGCTATTGCTGTGAGTGGTATTCTTCTAATATTTCCTCTATTCTTTATATATTGGGCTGCTGGATGCCTAGATTTTTTTGCTCGAGCAGGCTTAAGCCAGCTGCTGGATGCCTGGAACAAGTGTTAGTGCGGCATCTCATGGTTAAGGTCAACTGATTCGTAGGATTCTTTTACAATGATTGAGCAAGCGTTCCTAACTCTTGTTTATTTGTCTATTTATGTGAAATTGAGTTGACTTTTGTAATTGATTTCTGATCAGAGAATGAATCATACTTTCTTTAATATCTGAATCTGATCCATATGCAGCTACTTTTATAACTCTGCTTGATCTGAATCTAATAGCACAATGGAAATGCCGATGACTATGTAATCCCCTTTTTTTTTAATATCTGAATCTGGTATGCAGCTATTTTACTACTCTGCTTGATTTGAAGCAATGCAGTTTACCTCTGTCAGATTGTTGTTTGCTGATGCCTGATGAAAATGAACTGATGACTGTTGATATATCAATTGTTCGCCTCTAGCTTTATCCAAAGATTAGGTACAATATCTAAAGGGCCCCGTACGCACATCACATGTACATTAGTAATGTGAATCGGCAATGCTGGTATTGTCAACTGATCATCACAAGTCACTGAAGTATTTTTTTTTTTTCTTGTGATTAGTAGTCATCATCGTGTGTGACAAGCAAACAAGTGGAAGATGAAGTATGTCTGTGGATTCTACGTTTCCGAAGTTCATAAGGATGTGCTCACGTAGAAGCAAACAAGAGGAAGATGAAGTATGTCTACATATGTACAACACAATATATTTCCCTTTATTATATATACACACATATATATATATTTATATACTAACACTTTTTCTTTAACCCGGATTGAAGCAGGATTTATTGATAATCAAGTCTTAAAGCCCAGCACGGAGTTCTACGTTGACCCCACTGAGAAGTGGCTTCCAAACCGGACGAGCCGGACTCAGAAGAAGAAAAAAAAAAGGAAGCAAAGAAAGCAAGCGAAAAGGAAGCAGCAAAGCAAGTTTAAAAAGGAAGCGACAAAAGCGAAAAGAAAGCCGAAGTTTGACAAGCCTTAAATATATTTTGAGGCATTGAAATACTTAGCCCGCTTTTGACTATATTTTCAGAACTTGAACTAAATGGCTCTCAGAACTTGTACTAAATGTGCCATGCATGGTGTGACGTTCAAACACAATGTCCGCTCTTGACTATATTAAATATGTATGTTGTATGTTATTTGTGTATGCATCGATCCATTTAAAACTTTTCGAATCGCGTATACATGTCATTGGCATCAGAGAATCAAATTCGAAAACCAATTTAATTTTAAAAAGAAAATGAATCATCAACCAAAAAAAAGAGCAAAAAAAAAAAACCTATTGTTTGTCCCGGTTCTAGACAATAACCGGGACAAAATTAGATGACCACGTGGGCTGGTACAATATGCAAAAAACCCCCTATTTTTGTCCCGGTGGTGTCTACAACCGGGACTAATGGTCCGCCACGTGGCTGCCAAAATGCAAAAGCGCCCCCATTGTTGTCCCGGGTGTAGTGTAGAACCGGGACAAACTCTTAGGTTTATCCCCGGTTCTAGTGCTACAAAGGCAAATGTTTAGTCCCGGGAGCGTAACCCCCGGTTACATAACCGAGACAAATGCCCATGGTGAACCGGGATAGACCTCTATCCCTGTACTAGTGAAGCCATTAGTCTTTTCAAGCTTACTTTAATTTAACTAAATAAATTTACTAAATAAAGCTAGATAATAATTAAATATTCAGTCACTCCGCTTATCCCAGCGACTTCGCTAACCGAGTGTGACATCTCTCCCTACGGAGATTCAGCTCGTCCTCGAGCTAGAAATCGAGATATATCTTGTTGAATAATTCAAAGCATCCTCCCACGAAGCATCCGCAAACGACTTGTTCTTCCATTTGATAAGCACCTAAAGCTGACCTCGCGGACCCTAGATTTGAGCATGATCTCAGGTTCGGGAACCGTGTACCTTCATGTATACGTGGCAAGTCCGGTATATCGGAAGGAATCTCTCCTCGATGTGACTTAAGCATGCCGACATGAAAAGCGTTGTGGATCGGCGAAGTTCCAGCAGAAGGTTCAACTCATATGTAAACGGAGTGATAATTTTGCCGATGCTAAAGGGTCCAAAATACTTTGGAGAGAGCTTGCCTTTATATAATGTTGATATAGTTGCCGCAGATCGAATAAAAGTTTGAAGCGCACATAATCACCCACTTTAAACTGCCGCTCTGTGTGTTTAGCATCAAAGTATTTCCGATAATAATCTTGAGCCAATTGTAAACGAACCTTTGTCTGATTGAGGAAAGTATCACGCTGAGATAACAAGGCATCTACTGAAGGTAACGTTGTCTCACCCGAATTGTAGCCTCTCGATTGTAGGTGGGTCTCGCCCATAGACAAGATTAAATGTTGTTGTTCGGTCGATGTATGACATGAAGTATTATAACAATATTACGCCCATGGTAACCATCTTACCCAATCCTTTGGTTTGTTGCCAATCAAACAAAGTGTACATACATTGTAATAATTTTGTTTACTACCTCGCCTGTCCATCTCGCTTATGGATGATAAGATGATGTTGTTGATAGAATGATGTTGGACGGTCCCGAAGAGCTCTTGCCCAAATTGACTTTTGAAAACCACATCTCGGTCACTAATAATGGACCTTGGTAAAACCATGTAATCTAACAATCTATGAGAAAAACTTTTGAGCTACAAAAGTTGCCGTGGTACGGGTGAGAGAGGGTATGAAGTGAGCATAATTGGATAAACGACCAACAACCGTTAAAATTACCGACTTTTGTGCCAAATTTTGAAGTGCTTCAATGAAGTCCATTGAAATATCCTCCCAAATCTATTCTCGAACCGGTAAAGGTTGAAGAAGTCCACCTAGATAGAGATGTTCA
This sequence comes from Hyparrhenia diplandra, assembly GCA_015847255.1. NCBI lineage: Eukaryota > Viridiplantae > Streptophyta > Magnoliopsida > Poales > Poaceae > Hyparrhenia > Hyparrhenia diplandra. The sequence continues at coordinate 18,779 of JADLZK010007865.1, forward strand.
GTTTTGTTGTGTTGGCATACTAAGCAATCATTCACAAAATCTCTGACAATCCGTTTATCATGTTCAACAAAGAAAGTCTAACGAAATCGATGCAATGTTTTCTGTATTCCCTCATGGGTTGAATCATGAATTGCATGAAGAATGGTCTGAAGGTGTTTGGAAGATTGTGATAGCCATACCTTTTTGTTGAACAGAATCAACCCATTATGAACTTCCCATGCTGAATCCTTACCATTGATTATGGAATCAATAAGGCTTCGGCTTCATCATCGAATGCAATTTCCTCACGAATCGATCAAACAAACCTAGTTGAATTTTTGAAATAGCCATTAAAGAAGATTCCTCGGTGTTCGACGAGATAATGCATCAACCACCACGTTAGATTTGCCGGGTTTGTATTCCACAAGAAAGTCATAACCAAGTAATTTGCTAACCCATTGATGTTGAGGAGTGGTGGATAGACGTTGATCTAAAATGTATTTGAGACTGTAATGATCCGACTGATAATAAAGGGGCGGCCCCTGCAGATACTGCCGCCAATGTTTTACTATTGTTACTAGTTCTATGAGTTCTCGTTCATAAGCCGCCAACTTTTTGTACTTATCGGGCAATCATTTGCTAAAGTAAGCTATTGGACCATTGCTCTGATGCAAAACCGCACCCATACCTGCACCAGAAGCATCACACTCCACCACGAACAGTTTGAAGTCCGGAAACTGAAGGACTGGTGATGATGACAATGTCCTCTTGAGATGCTCAAAGGCTGTTGTTGCTCGAGGTGTCCAACAGAATGAATCCATGACAAATTTTCTATAGTAACCTACAAGACCCAAGAAACCTCGAAGTTCGCGAAGAGTGGTAGGTATTGGCCAAGCGATCCACGCCTCTATTTTCTTAGGATCAACAACCACTCCAAAGATCGAAATAATGTCCCGTGATAACCCGGTTGTGATTGACCAAAGAGGCATTTAGATTTCTTTAAGAAAATGTTGTGAGATGGTAGTACCTTGAAGATCCCTTCCACATGTGAGAGATGTTCAGTCCAAGATTTGCTTTGAAAATTAGGATATCATCGAAGAAAACCGGGACAAACCGGTGATAGCCCGGCGTAGATCTAGTTTGTTGAAGAATTTTGCACCTTGCAACTCGTCCAATAATTCAGCAATGGCGTGTATTGGAAATTTGTCTTTCATAGTATTACCGATAATACCTTAGGAGAGCATGTTAGAGCATTGTCGTTTCAATTCATTCTTACGTATTTGAGGGTAGCGATAAGGGCGAACAACTGTTGGCTGAGAAGGATCTTTGAGATGAATTTGATTGTCATAGCACCGTTGAGGTGGAATTCGAGAGGGCTCTTTGAAAAGTTGTTGGAATTTGCATAGCAAAGGTTCCATTGGCAAATCGAAGAAAGGATATGAATACCGGTGGAGGGTCATTTTCTTAGAGAGGTCGTCCCCATGTGATCGGTTGTCCTATGCTTGAGAATTTCATAAATGAGCTTATTACAATTCCAAACTATATTTCCCAGAGAGCTCAACCATTCCACACCCAAGACAACATCATAGCCACCCAATTTAATGCTAAAGAAATCTGCTTTGAAACTTTCAAGAGTAAAAAAGAAAATTCAACATCATCATACCTCCCAACATTTGTTATATGTTGTCCATTAGCAACAACGGCTCGAGAGATCGATGTGAGGGAGAGCTTGGTATAAATCCGGTTTAGTAGTCAATTTGAGTCCGTAAAAACTGTGTGTTGAACCAAGTATCCAATAAAGCCAATAACTTGTTGCCATTTATATTGATAAGTACTTGCATAGTAGGACATGTACATATGTGTAACACCCCGAATTTTGGCCATTTTTAAAATTCGCTAAAAATTCAAAGTTTTCGAAAACCTCGATTTAATTGTAAGCTTTTAATAATATTTTTATAGCTTAATTCGAAAAACTTGAGCACTAGAATAATAAATTCTATCTTCTTGAATTTTTGGAATATATAAAATATTATATTTCATTTTCTTAGACCCCAAAAGGAGTTGACAAATATTTGGGAAATAATAAAAGAGGAAAGAAATAAAGGAGGAAGAAATTAGAAAAGAGAAGAAAAGGGAAGAAAGAAAGAATAAAAGAAAGAAGGAATGAGCAGCCGGCCCAGCCCAACCTCTCCCTCCTCTCTCCTTTCCTTCCCACCGAGGCGGGCCAAGCCCGGCTTCCTCCCCTTCTCTCTTATCTTCTCCCTGCATAGAGGCCCATGGGAATGAGCCCACGAAGCCCGCCGCGGACCACCTTTTTCCTTCCTCCGTGTTAGGCCGCGTGGGACTCGATCGCCGGGTTCCATCCCCTGGAGACGGCGACGGCATAGTCCCACCGGGGCCCCGCTGCTCCCTTGCCGTACCCAACCACCGGGCGTTGCCTGCCCTGTGGGGAGCACGGATTCCCACGCTGCCCCATCACGTCGGTAGAGCCAAGACGATTTCATGTTGGCACGCACTACAACCGCGTCAACACGGCCGAGGAAGACGGCGGCCTCACCCGGCCAGCGTTGTCGCGGCCACCATGGCAGCAGGACAAGATGGCCGGCCACGGCGGCAATGGTGACGCAGACCGCCACGCCGCCGTCGCGGACCACCCCGCTGAAACACCGCGTCGCCAGGCCATCCACGCCCCGCTGCCATCAAGACGAAACGATGGGAGGCGCCGCCCTTTGCTGTCCGCCGGTCACTTTGACGTGACCACACCTCGCCGATCATGGCCGGAGCTGTACCCCAACGTGACCGCGACGGCTAGCTAGCCCACGGGGGGACGACGACCCGAGTGACAATAGGCGGCAAGGACCACGTAGCGCGATGGCAGCTCGCCGAAAAGATCGGGAAGGCGCCGGGGGGCCACCACCGCGGGCGTGCTATAAATAGCCCCCGCAGGGTGCTCCTCTCGACCGCTGGGCACCACGAGCTCCGCTTGAGCTCTAGAACACAAGGTTCTCGCGCCTACCCCTCCAAATCCCCCTCCCGGCGCTCATTTCAATTTCCCCCAAGTTGGGAAGTCCGCCGTCGCCGGCTAGGGTTGCACCAGCGCCGTCGTTCGGGACGTCTTTGGCAAAGCGTCGCTTCGATGACGCTTCCCATCTCCTCCTCTTTTTTGTTTCTCGTGATTATCGACTCTATTGCAAAGGTGTCGCACCACCACAAGGCACCGCCGCCGCCGCCACGCACGCCGCCGCACGTGGGGCTACCCCTCTACCGCCGCCCGAGACACCCCATCGAGGTTCGGGAGAGGAGAGCAGCGAACCTACGCGCCCGCGGGCGCGAGCTACGGGCCGCGGGACGGGCCGATTCGCCGGGGCCGCCGCCGTGATGCCCTGGCGGACGGGGTCAACACGGTAACGACGTCACCGCCAAAAACGGCGTCGATGGAGGGCCAATCCGACGCCGGGCACGCCGCCCCGCCCGAATTCGCCGCCGTTCGCCCGTGAAAGCCACGTGGGGAGCCATGGGACCCACCGGTCGGCCGACGGGGTGGGTGGATGCGATGCGTGTACCAAATGTAAAATGCTATGTACACACGGCTTTTTTGTACACGGAATGTTATAAGTATATTTTCCACGTGTCGAAAAATTCCAGAAAAATATGTAAATAAACTAGATTACGTGGAGATAATTGTCATGATTTTTATTATATTTTTCATTTAATAAAATATTAACATAAAAATCCCACGAGGTTTATTATTCGGAATTAAACTTGAGGAAAATCATAACTTCCGATCCGAAACTCCGATTTAGGTCAAACCACTTCCAGTATTTTTCTAAAATCGCGTTTCTATCCGTTTATCATGATTTCACTCATTATTACATGGTGTCTTTATTCGCTATTCATTCGCCCTAATATTTACTCGATAATCTCGCCGAACGTGGAAGTAGCCAACTAAGACCTCTATCGGAGAATTGCAACCCCGATTACATCGCGAGCCTAACGACGTATACAACCAAGGCAAGTCCTTACCCCCCCCTTAATAATGTTGACATAATTAATCAACCTACATTTATAAGATGATAACCATGGTTTATCTTTGTTATGTGAATGATATGATGCATAATATGACTAAGTGAGATCAATAGAACCTAATTAATAATGAGAACCATCCAACAAAAGGTGAGTGGTGATAGTCTACATGGAGGTAGACTAGTCACAATCGGGATGAATCCCAGCGGAGGGATGCTCGCCTCCCTAAGGACCGGTTCATAGACCATCTACCTAGTGAGATATCCCGCATCTGACCACACGTCGAGATGGGGCGACTTGATCTCACACCCCGTTGGGTCAAGGTATATTGTATGCCTAGGAGGCCGGTGGTAGGCAAAAGGGCTATCGGGAGCAGACATGGGAAGAGTGGCCCCATGGTAGGTTGGCGTGGTTGCCGAAAGTGGTCCTCCACGTAAAACCTTTGGCGCAATGTTATTGTATACAATTAATAAGTTAACGGGTGCCGAGTGATCATCCGAAATGCTGAGTGCTAATGGGATGCTGAGTGATCTTCCCATTTTCAACCCCCGAGAAACCTTTGGTAGAAGATATACCGAAACCTAGGAGGCATCCAAGCGTGCGAACACATGGTTGATTTAGGTCGCATGTGTTTAGTTTTGTGATGTAGTGATTGTCAACAAATCAACATTCTCTTTCTATTTTCTTTTATCTTTTCTTCTTACGCTATGTTCACCGGCACGTGGAGTGTGTCGAAGACGATCTCTTGGTTCGTGTTGTGCGGGTGTGGAGCTCGGAGATGGTAGATGATGGGCGAGGTGAAGGGGCCAAGGAGGACGTGCCGGGCCGACGGACCGCGGAGGTGAAGGACGGACGTGAGGCTTGGACCGAGGGACCGGATCGCCGGGTGGCTAGCCATGGTGGGCGACATCCGGGACATCGACGGATGCAAGAGGACGTGGCGGTGACGGTGTCAATCGGGTCAAGACGGCGAAGCGCGAGGCGCAGAGCGGGGAGCTTCGGATGACTTGGTGACTCGGGCGGTCAAGACGGCGATGACACGTGTCGAGGAGGTTTGGTGGTTTGTCCTCAAAACCATCGGCGCTGGTTTGGTGGTTTGGGCCTCAAAACCACAGCCTTGGTTTCGCGGGTTTGGGCCTCAAAACCCGGTGTTCACGGACGGAAGGAAGGGCGAGACGCGGGCGGCATCGGGGAGGTTGCGTGGAGGCAAGGCTACCGATGAGGAGGCGCGGTGGCCGTCGGATCAAAGATTACCCGAGTCGGACGGAAATAGCCTTAGGGTTACAAAATCGACTCATGTATCGTAGGGGTAGTTTAGGCAGAGGGAATTGGGGCTATTTAGCGCAGGCATACCCCTTCATCCTCCCGAGCCTCTCATTTTGATTTTCTAGCTAGGGTTCCGGACTCTTGGTTTGAGAGGTCCACCGATCTTGTATTGAATTTTGCCGAGCAAGGGCTAGCTCGAGTAGCTTTGTCTCATGGTGGCGTTTGGGATGATTGGATCGGTGTTCTTTGTTGTTCTTGTCTTTGTGATTTTTGTTCATCACTTGTTCTTCCCGAGTTCACCCTCTCCTCCTCTATTCTCTTCGCGATTTCTTCGATTTGGCACCGCGTTTGATCTCGTTTTTTCTTGCCTTGATTCGTGCTAGGGACGTGAGAGGATCATTTCCACCGAAGGGCTTGAGCTAATTCCTCACGAGCACGTAGATCGGGTGAGTTTTAGATCGAGTTCATCTTTTTGGGTGTGTTCTTGGTGTGATCGCGATTTCTCTCGTTTCACTCCGTCAAACTCGAAATTTCAATGGGGAAATGGTCACCCACATGCCTAGATGCTATGGCTTGATTCTTGTGACCTGAGGTTTCGATTTGATCGAGTTTGATCCGGTTTTTGGGTGAGTAAGCCGGCGGCGCTCTGCTCGCTTGTATTTGTTCGGACGGTAGCGCCTGATCCGACCCACCAGGCGGACGATCCGACCCTCGGGACTCGATGGAGCCGAGGCGAGGCGGAGTCCGTTCTTGCCCACATCGGCAAGTGCGGACGATCCGGATTTTGGGTCGCGGGACGGTCCGCGTAAGCCGTGATCCGAGTCAGTAGGTTTCTCAACCCGCACGGTCCGTGCTGGTTTTCGTGACGGCGGACAGTCCGAGCTTCGAGCGGGACGGTCCGCGAAGTCATTTTCTTGGGCTGTTCGCATTACATCCCAAACCGTTGTTCTTCGGAGTTTTGGCTGCGCGACGATCCGGCCATCTAGCTGGAGACGATCCGATTTGGGCATTTCCAGCAGCCCCGATTTGTTTGATTTACGGATTCTTGCCCTCGGACGGTCGAGTTCTTTCGTGCGACAGTCCGCCCATGCATTACGTCTTGCAGGCGGACGAGTCCGGTCCTCGGCGTGGGACGGTCCGAGCTCCCGTGTTTTGGTCTTTGTTTTTCATCTCTCGCTTGCGTGGTCGGGTTTGAGTTGGTTCGGTTGATCTCTTTGTGACTCTAGAGCAATCTCTAGGTCATCCACCTTGCATCCAAGGTCGTGATCATACCGAGAGTTGTTTGATTTGCTCAGGGGTCGTGAGAGCTACACAATCACTAATCGAAAGAATTTAGTTGAGGCTCCCATTCACCCCCTCGGGTCGCCTATTAGGTCCTTCAATTGTATCGAGGCGGGTTAAGGATCATATCCACCTTAATCGGTTCTTGATCCACGTAAGGCGACATGGAGAGGTTTGGTCACATTGGTGGCAAGCCTCCCGAGTTCGATGGCACCAACTATCCCTTATTGGAAGATCAAGATGCAAGCATCTCACAAGTCTTGGATCGCTTGGGCTCTCGCTAGGGTTTCCTCTCGCGCCGCTTGCCTTGATATTCCCCCTGGCTCCCTCGCGCTCCCGGGCGCCCCCGGAGCCGCCGCCCCGGGCCACGCGAGGCGTTACTCCCCGCGCCGCCTAATAGCCCGAGCCAGGCACGTCGTCTTCTCACGGCTCACCACTCCCTCCCCGCCCCGGGGTGATGTCTCGCCTTGCCGCCCCCGCACTTGTGGGGTGATGTTCTTTGGCCTTGCCACCCGCGCACCGGGTGATGTTCCGACCTGTCGCCGCCCCCCGCTTTTCTTGCTGTGATGTCCGACCTTGCCGCCCGCACTTTTGTGGTGGTGATGTCCTCGCAACCTTGCCGCCTCCCCCCGCACCCGGCGGGGGTGATGTCCTGACCTTGCCGCCCTCAAGACCACGCGGGGGTGATGTCCGGTTTGCCGCCCTTTGCGGGGTGATGTCCTCGACCTTGCCGCCCCCCGCACTTGCGGGGTGATGTTCTGGCGGCCCAGGAGCTACCGGGGGTCCCTTGGCGAGGGCCCTCCCCAACAGTAGCCCCTCGGGGTTTGGTCCGTGCTGCCGGGCGAGCAACGAACCCCGAGAGGGAGACCGCGGATCGCCATGGCCTTTATGGGCTATCCTCGCCCGACGCCCTAGTTGCTTTGTTGGGCTAGGTTTGGGTTTTACCGCCACGTGGTGGCTTCGGGCGCGATGAACGGTTGATTGCTTGGCGTTGAATTCGGGACGTTGGACTTGAACCGCCGGGTATGCGGGCAGCGGATCCGCTGTCCTCGGGGTCCGCTCGGTGACTCTTACGCCCCTATAAATAGCTGGTTCCGCCCGCCTGGTAAAATTTGCGCTCACTTTTTCCCGGCCTTCGCTTTCTCTAATCGTTTAAGGCCGCGCTTGCTTCGCTTTTCTTGCTTGTGCCGGTTTCCGTTCTCTCGCGAGGGCGACTTTTTCCGAGGGTCTTGGCGATGGCGTGAAGGGGGCGGAAGGCGGAAGGGCAAGGCCAAGGAGACCTCACCGACGCTGATGTTTCCCTAAAGCAAGATCACGGAGGCGGATGCGAAAAGAGTTCGACGGGCTGGGCTATTCGAAAGCGCACGAAAGCCCGACCCCGAAGGGTGACCGTATCCCGAAGCCCCATGACAACGAAGTGGTGGTCTTCGCGGAGTTCTTTGCGGCTGGGCCCGCTTCCCCCGCCGCAGTTCGTGGTGGACCCGTTGAGTCGCCTTGGGCCCGGGTTCCACCGGTGAACCCCGCGTGCTTCACGAAGATCTCCATCTTCGTGGGCCCGCCGCTCGCAAGGCACAGTGCGGACGTCGACGCCTTCCTCTTACACCACCGCCCACACCGCAGCCCCGCCCGATGGGGCGTGCGGGGGTATGCCGCAGCCGGCACAGTTCGCCGTCTACACCTTCGCCTACCGTGGAAGCCACGCGCTGCCTGTTCAGGCCCAGAAGAACAAGTGGTCGGCCGACTGGCTGGCGAAGTGGTTCTATTATGAGTTGCCGGAGGCCCCGGAGCTGCGGGGAAGGCTCGCAATCCTCGGCGAGGCCCGGGGAAGGGCAATGGGCGCAGCATTTAACGCCCGGGCGGGAGCAGCAGCGATGCCGACGTAACATGTCCCGCACCCTCACGGGGCGTGATCTGGTTGAGGAGTTCGTGGCGGCAAGGGTGCTGCCCCTGTCCGCCTCCCAGGTGTGGCCGGAGGTCGAGGATGTGGACAAGCTGAGGTGCGGATCTAAAGTCCCCGAAGGTGGAGTTCGACACGCTGGGAGCACCACCGGGGCTCCTCGCCGAGGCGGCCATGAAGCGGTGCTTTGCTCGAGGTCGAAACTTCGATCGACGATTTGATCGGCAAATGCGATGATGCAGGAGTATAAGAAGATCCGCTGGCTCTTGGTGCGAGGAAGCGGAATCGCGTGTTTGACCGGTTCGGGGTTGTCTATTCCGACTGGCCCCTCGCCGGAGGAGGTTGACGCGGCGGCCCCGCACCAGCCGCTGGAGGAAGAGGGCCGGGTACAGCCCCGAGGGTGGCAAGACCACCACCGCCCAGGCGGGGCGGGGGGGCCGATGGTGTGAAACTTGCGAGGCTAGAGGTCGCGCGCCCGGCGGCGAGGCCGGCGAGTGCGCTAGCGGGTGGGCGGTGCCCCACCGCGGCGGCGCGCCCGATCCAAAACATCAAGCTCTAGTGAAAGCGGGGGGATGACGATCGGGACGGTCGGCCAGAGGCCGGGTCCCACCCCGATCTACGAGGCCGCCCCACGGGGAGGAGGAGGTGGAATCAAGAAGTTACGTGGATGTGCCCACCGAGTGCCGTCGCCACCGGTCGAGGCGCGGGTTCCGGCTGGACCGCGCAGGGCGACGGGCGCGAGGAAAGTCCCGAATGGTTGTGGCGCCCGGCCGGTCTCGCGTCATGAGGTCGCCAACGGCTCCCCTCGCAGTGGCCTCCCTTCGATCCCGCCCGCGGCCGCGACCGTGCCCGTGCCACATTCTTGTGGCGGTCGGGAGATTGTGGGGAGATCGATGGTGAGGGGTCGCGGCGATAGCGAGGCCACGGCGCGCCCGCCGGCGCCTCCCGGGCTTTGTCGAGGAGGTGGCCGTCGGCTTCCCGGTCTGACTTATCTGACGGCCCCGACATCGCGGAGTGCCGCTTAGAGTCCAATGAGGGGCGGAGAGGTATGCTTTCTTGGCGAGGTCTACGGACGCGTCGGGATTCGAGGCCGAGCATCGTCGTCCTTTCGCTCGTTCGGAGTTTGAGGAAGACATCGTGTGAAGGCCGCGGAGATCCTTGTTCGCGCGCTATTGGGTGGGTGGGGCGCTGACGACGCTAAGGGATCAACTTAAGCCCTCGAGAGGGCCCGACGAGGCTGACCGCGCGAGGCGGAGGTGGCGGTCGAGCACCGAGTTGGAGAAGCAAGGGAGGCCTACGCCGCCCTTCAAGAGAAGTTTCGTGGCTCACGATGATGTGATTGAGACCGCGCAACGCAATGTTGACCTAGTCACCGAGGCGCGGAGGCCAAGGAGAGGGAGGAGTCCGCCCTCAAGAGGGTGGCGAGCCGGAGGGTAGGCCGTCTTCGCCGACGGGGCCTCGGCTTGCGCAGATGAGCTCGCGGAAGGAAACTTTCGGCGTTCTGGGTGGGAGGCCGGGAGCAGCCGGATCGCCCCGCGCCTCGGTGGAGCCTCCTCCGCCCGTCGCGAGTGGCTCAAGTCGACGATTGCCGGTGTGACCTCGCCGTCCACTACGCGGCTGACTTCGGGGTTATGTGGGGCGATGGCGCCGGGTCATACCTTGCCCTAGAGGGGTGCACCCACCTCAAACCACTCGGAAGTTGAAGTTCCCGAAGATGGAGGAGATGGAGGCCGTGGCGGGCGACGAGGACCTCCGCTATCCGGGCGGGGAGGTTCCCAAGAAATTCTTCATGGGTGTTGGGCATGACGTGGCCATGTTGGAGGCCCATTGCCGTGACCTGCACGGGTACAAGTTTATTTCTTAACGTTGTGGTTCTAGTGCGGGGCCCTATTGTGACTTTGTTGTGACGACTCACCCTTCCCTTTTTCTCGTTTTATTTTTGTTTGGGATCAGTCTTTGAGGGCTGTCCTTACCGCCGGGGGATGATGAGGTTCTGTTGGTGATGGGACGAGGATGGTGTGGACCCCGGTTGCCGTCTCGGCGCGGAGGCTTTCGCGGCGGTGGTGGTGCCGAGGATGGGGCCACGACCGAGGTCGACGATGGAGGAGCCCTTCGAGTCTTGCGGGGGGGGTTCTACGGTGGCTCGGGGCCTTCCTCTCGGCGGTGTAGACTTATTTGGTGGGATTTCATGTGGGGGGATGTAGCGGCCAGGCGCTTTACTTATGGGCCTTTGTGGAAGTACTTGGTGTAATTAACGTCATTGACGAATGGTTTAAAATTGGAGTGTCCACGTGTTTTGTTATAATGTCTTTTGATCGTATTGGCTGCCCTCGCCGTGGCGGGGGGTTCGATTGTGGGGTGTTTTCTAACCCTTGGCTCTACCACGAGGATCCTACGGGTTACCGCGGGAGGTTTGAACGTCGTCCCCCGATGATGAATTACCAAGATATTTTTATCTCGGGAGACGTGGGTCCGTGGCGATGACGAAGTATCCAGGGGATTGGTTTTGAAGCCTTTTGGTGGGCGCGCTTTCGAAGGTGCGATGTGAAGAATCGCCAAGGAGGCGTTTTGGCGGGGGTGCGATTTGACGGACCGGCAAGTGGAGCGGGTGCTATTTGGGGCGGGGCCTTCCTCGATTGCGTTGGACGAGGATATTGGGGATGAAGAGGCCGTTGCTATCGCCCTTGGCGAGGTTGGCTTCGAAGTTGACGGCGAGGGTGCTGTAATTGTTCCTAAGCCGAGCCCGTGGAGTTAAGTGCTCGTGACCCGCGGAGGGTTTTCCGGCAAAGGGTCTGGCCCGGGGGCGCTTCCGCTTGTCCGGGCTCCGCCCCTCCTGTGGGGCCCGCTGAGTTTGCCCGAGGGGGAGCCGTCGGGGAGCCGTTGGCTGGGTGAGGGGGGCTAGGAGTGGCCCTCTTGAAGTCGAGGTGGTTGATGTGGCGGAGTTTGTGGGCGTGTGGCGGGGATCCTTGCGGATGGCGGCCGAGTGCCGCTTTTAGAGATAGCCGTGGTTTGTAAATGAAGGTTTGTATGGCGGGGTCACCGCCATGTGCGAGGTTGTTGTAGACTTGTCCCCCTTCGCGGGGTTGTTGTGAACTTGTCCCCTTTCGCGGGGTCGTTTTAAATTTGTCCCCCTTCGCGGGGTTGATGTGAACTTGTCCCCTTTCACGGGTCGTTTTAAATTTGTCCCCCCTTCGGGGTTGATGTGAACTTCCCCCCCATCGCGGGGTCGTTGTGAACTTGTCACGAGGGCGCTCTCTGTTTTTTGTGATACTTGTCGTGGAATCTTTGTGTCTTATGGTGGTTTGCACTGCGGCGCCCTGCTTGCTTCTTTAGCGAGGCTCGGCCGATTCGCGAGGATTGTCGTTGCCCAGCGACGCCCCCTTTTCTTTAGCGAGGCTGGCTGACTTGCGAGGATTGTAGTTCGCGCTACGACGCCTGTTTCTTTTTAGCGAGGCCTGATTTGCGAGGGTTGTAGTTTTAATGACGCCCCATGTTTCTTTAGCGAGGCTCGCTGTTTTGCGAGGGTTGTGGTTGCGCAGCGACGCCCCCTGTTTCTTTTAGCGAGGCTCGCTGATTTGCGAGGGGATCGTTGCAGCAGCAATGACGCCTATTATTTTTAGCGGGGCTGGCTGATTTCGCGAGGATTCTAGTTGCGAAGTTTTTAGTGATCGTTTGTGATGACGAGACAACAGTTTTCCATTGCCTCCGGCGGGGTTACATGCTTTTTGCGAGATGTATCAGCTATCCGCAATGCTTTCCTTGCTAGCGGGGGAGGAAACCGACTAGCTAAGCTTCTCTACTAGGTAGCCCAAGGTTACCCACAGGTTTCTAGGTTAAGCGGGGTTGCACGCTAGTTGGTTTTCCCCGAGGCCTCCTATTCCTATCTATGTAGGATCGGGGTTGCTCGACCGGCTCCGGTACCGAGGGTTCTCGAGTTGGTCGATGTGGTGTCGAGGTGACGGTTGGGAAACTTGCTTATTTGAATGCCCTTCATGCGGAGAGGTGGTTGACGGGGCCCGCTGCGGCTTTCGTGTTCTTGTGTGAGGGGTCTTCTCGAGGAATTGTCTTTGTAGCTGCGTTGTGCACGGGGCTCGTGTAGGCAGGTTCTCGAAGCTTTGTTCTTGGGAACTTTGATTCCTTTGGTGTCTTACCGCTTGGGAGGATGTTACATTCTCCATTGAGGTGCCCGGCCGGGGGGTGTGGGTTGCGTTGGCGATGGATTCAAGCGGGCCGGGTCCCGCTAGCTCTCGTGGCTATGTCTTTGGGGAGACCTTGTTGCGCCGCTAGTCTGCTCTTTGTTTTAAATTTTCCATTCTTGATTGTGGGGTTTCTGAGGTGTTGTGCTTTGGATATGTCGGGGCTTGTGGCGGCTAGCTCTGTCTGCAGCTTGGGTATTCTAGTTCTGGGGGCATTGCTTTTACGTGGTGGTCTTCTTTTGGCCGGGTTTTGTGATGTGTTGGTGTTGTGTGGGGGTGGGGTTTTTATAGTGGTGCGGGGTTGTACGACGGGGTGCAGCCTTTAAGTTGTCTTTAAGGAGGTAGGTGGGTGTCCCCGGTTGGTTGGGGGGTAGTAAAGTGTCGGTCCTTTTGTTGATGAGGATGTTTAATGCGGTGTCCGGGTTGGGTCCTGATTTTTGGGCCCGTACTCGGGGTCCGCGCTCGGGATTGTGTTTGCGAGCCGGGCGTGGTTTGCCGTGGTGCGCGTCTTTTTGTACCTCGCGGCCCATACCGGGGGTTCGCGCCGGGGGTTGCGTTTTGCGAGCCCGGCGTGGTTTTGCCGGGGTGCGGCGTCTTTTGTACCTCCGGCCCATATTCGGGGGTTCGTGATCGGGGTTGCGTTTTGCGAGCCCGGCGTGGTTTGCCGGGGTCTTGGCGTCTTTTTGCACCTCCGCGCGGCCCATACTCGGGTTCGCATCGGGTTGCGTTTTTGCGACCCGCGTGGCTTGCCGCGAGTGCGCGTCTTTTTTGTACCTCAGCGCGGCCCATACTCGGGGCCCGCATCGGGGTTGCGTTTTGCGAGCCGGGCGTGGTTTGCCAGGGGCTTGGCGTCTTTTTGTACCTCCGTAGCGGCCCATACTCGGGGGTTCGCATCGGGGTTGCGTTTTTGAGGAGCCCCGGCGTGGCTTGCCGAGTGTGTGGCGTCTTTACCCCCTCCGCGCGGCCCATACTCGGGGTTTCGCGCCGGGGTTGCGTTTTGCGAGCCTGGCGTGGGCTGCGAGGTCGCGGCGTCTTTTTGTACTTCCGGCGGCCCATACCGGGGTCCGCATCGGGGTTGCGTTTTTGCGAGCCCGGCGTATGTTTGGCTCGGCCCGGCGCGAGGGTACGGGGGCGCCGAGCCCCGGCGGGCCAATCATCCCCGGCCTGAGTCCGGCCGATGAGGGCGGGAGGGGCGCCACTTCGCCCCTTTCGGCGTTCGTTGGTCAAGGGTGTAGTGAGGACAAAGCTTTTGCGGGGAAATACTGCATATATTAATAAGATGGGGTGCTGCCTCGTTAAAAACCTCGCGCCCGTTCGCGGAGGAAAAAGAGTGCAGCCCCGTTACATGATATTGCTTTACAAGAAACTTGAAGAAAAAAAAGAAAAATGCAAAAGAAAATTTAAAGGAATCTTTATTTCATGAACGCCGCAAAGGTCTTGGCGCCGCTAAGGGTAGTATTTGCGGAGGTCATCAATGTTCCATGTGCGGGGTAGGTCATTCCCGTCGAGGTCTTGTAGGTGGTACGAGCGGGTCTTGTCGATTTTCGTGACGGGAAAGGCCACGACCACTTGGCGACAAACTTCCCTCGCCATTGGGGCGTTTTGCTTCGATGGCCTTGAAGTCCCACGGCCGCGAGGTTGCGGGGCTTGACCTTTTTATCTCGCCATTTGCAGGTTTCTTGTTGGTATGAGCGGAGGTTGAGGCGGCCGGGTTGCGGACTTCTTCCGGCAAGGTCACCGGGCGGCGGGCGCGTCCACTTCCATTGGTGCGAGGGTTGTTCTTGGGGAGCCGTGTGTTAGTTCCTGCAGGGAGTACAGCCTCTTCTCCAAACAAGTAGCTTGAGCGGGGTAAATTTTGTTGCTGTGCATTCGGAGGTGTTGTGTGACCGGGACGGGCGTGAGATGCTTTCGGCCAGGCCCTTTTGGTTTTCCTTGGATTTTTGGTGATGCCTTGCGAGAATGGTGCCGTTGGCCCTCTCCACGAGGCCATTCGATTTGGGGGGTGCGGACGGAGGCGAAGTGTATCTTGGTCCCAATTTGGAAGCAAAATTGCTTGAAGGCCTCGCACTTTCGAATTGTGCGCCGTTGTCCCCTTGTGATTTCTCTTGGGACCCCGGCGGCAAATGATTTGTTGCGGAAGAATTTCGCAGAAAGCGAGGTTGTGTTGCAAGGGGTCGGGCTTCAATCCACTTTGTGAAGTACTCAATGGCTATAAGCTGCGTAGCGGAGGTTACTGGCGGCTGGCGGCATTGGCCCGACGAGGTCTATTCCCCACCTTTGAAGGGGCCATGTTGGACGGTCGGCGTAGTTGTTGCCGGGGAGGTTTGAGTGGTGGGTCGTTAGGCGGCATCCTTCTTGGCGCTTCCACGAGGTTTTCGGCGTCGGCTAGGCGGTGGGCGATAGAAACCCCGCCTGAACACCTTTCCGACAAGTCTTGGGGGGCCATTGTGTGCGCCGCAGATGCCCTCATGCACCTCGCGAGGATTGTTCTTCCCTCGGGGGCGAAACACACTTGAGCCATGGTGTCTGTAACCGAAGCCTTGTATAGCTGTTCTCCAATCATTCTGTATCCCCTCACCTTTTGTGCTATCCTTTTTTTTCTTCTTCTTTGGAGTCGGGTTGAAGTGGCCTTTCATGTAGGCAATCGCCGGGGCTTTCCAATCCTCGCTGATATGGCGTGCACAAACTTGGGCTGCTTTGGCGGGGATCCCTCGGCCAATTTGGCTTTGTGAGGGTTTCATATATCGTCCGGTGGTAGCGGGGCTTGTGTTGCGGCTGCCTTTGCTAGCTTCGTCGGCCTGTCGCCGTTGTCCACCCGCTATGGTTTTGTTGTGATGCCCAGAAAAAGGCCTCATTTTTGCGGACCACGAGAAGATACTTCGGAGCTCGGGGTTTACGGCTCGCAACTTTTTTTCGACATGGCGACCGCGACTTGAGTCCGTGTCGATAATAGCCCGCCTTTGCCGATAGAGCCGGAGCTTGTTCCGCCCGGGATGACTGCCTCGTGATTCTCGCGATGTTGTTGGTGCATGGGAATTCCGGCCCAAGGGCGTAGCGGAGCTTTACTCGGATGGCGAGATGAGAATGGCTGCGATCCGCCCCTGCGAGCCCCGGGCTCCATCCGTGTATGCTATCCATATTGGGTCCAACCGCTGCGGCGGTTGTATCACGTCGGGGGTCCAATCTGCGACAAAGTCCGCGAGGGCTTGGGACTTGATTCTTTGTTCTTCCCACGAATTTGATCGGCGTGGTAAGCCCGACGGCTCTGTTGCCGGCGGGCTATCCTTCCCTCTTGACTTCGGGGTTTTACGAAAATGTTCTCGATTGGGAAGCAAGGCGGTACCGTGATCTCATGCGGCGAAAGTAGTGTTTAAGTTTTCTTGCGCCCATGACCCAGCAGTAGGCTACCTTCTCTAGTTCAGTGTAGTTGGCTTTGGGGCCCTCGAGGACTTCGTCACGTAGTAGATGGGGAGTATGCGTGCTTGGTCTTTGTTCGGTGACCTCCTTGGCGGGGCTGCGCTTACCGCGTCTTGGGGATGCGCTTCGTAAAGCGAGGAGGCCCTCGCCCGGGTTCGTGTTGCGAGGGTTGTCAAGTTGAGGAGGTAGTGCTTTAGGTCTTGAAAGCTTCTTTGCTATCTTTGGGCCCGGTGAAAGGCTCGATGCTCTTAGGATGCGGAAAAAGGTAGGCCCGCTCTGCGGACCTTGAGATGAATCTGCTTAGGGGAGGCCATGCGGCCGGCGAGGCGTTGCGTCGGTTTTACGTTTGTCGGGGGTTCCATCTTGGTGATTGCTTGGATCTTAGTTGGGTTTTGCCGATGCCTCTTGCGGAGACTAGGCACCGAGTAGCTTTCCTTTTGCTGACTCACGTAAAACGCATTTTGCGGGGGTTTAGCTTGAGCACGGCCTGCGGAGTTTGAGGAATGCCCTTTCGAGGTCGCTATGTGATCTGCCACGAGTTTGCTGCGCCGACGGCGATATGCGTCCACGTGGCGGAGATTGCCTCGTCATCTGCGAGAACCTCGCGATCATTACGTCGCGAAGGTGGACCCGCATTAGGAGGCCTTACGCCATTCTTACGAAGCAATACGTGCGGTGGGGGTTATGAAACTTGTCTTCTCCTCGCCTTCCTTGTGCATCCAGATTTGGTGGTACCCGAGAAACAATCCGGCGGCGATAGCATCTCGCGCACCCGCGGCGTGTCCTACGAGTGAGCCGATGCGGGGTAAGGGAAAATCATCTTTGGGGCATGCTTTGTTGAGACTTGTGAAGTCCACACACATTCTCCATCTCGGGGGTTCTGCGATGTCCTTGGAGAGGCTTGGTTTTTGACGAGGACCACGTTGGATAGCCATGTTGGGTACTTTTTATGGCCTTATCACCTTGGCATCTAAGAGTAGGTTGACCTCGACCTCTTATTTTGCTTGCTTTCTTTCCTCGGACATCGGCGGAGTTTTTGCTTACGCGGGGTTGTCCCCTCCGGGACATTAAGCTTGTGCTTTCGATGATTTGGCGATCGGCGCCCTAGAGATCCTCGGCCGACCATGCGAAAACATCGCAATGGTCGCGGAGGAAGTGGATGAGATTGGCCTCGAAGTCGGGGTCCAACATTGCGGAGATGGTCACTACCTTGGTCTCGTCATTCGGGAAGAGCGATTTGCTTGGTCTCCTCCAATCGGGCCGGGCACGCGGAGGTTTATAGTGGTCCTCGTTGGGGTCCTTGTTTTCTTTCTTTTCCTTTTCCTCTTTGGCCTCTTTGTCTGCTTTCGAGGGCGTGGGCGTTTCTGGCCCGGGGCACCGGCCCTTACGCTATTCTTTGCGAGGTCCTGGTCTCCGAAAAATCTGCTATAACTCCGGTGATCGATGGCATTTTTCATGCAGAGATAGCCGGGTGAATTACCGCCCTTGGCGTTAATGATGCCCCTCCCGAAGATCGCATTGTAGTTGTAGTGCATGTCGACGACATCGAAGGTTATGTTTTCGGTTCGTGGGTGAGGTTGGTCCCCGAATGTATTTGGGAGGGTTATCTTGCCAATTGCTCGACTTGCTGTCCTCCGAATCCGAAGAGGGGATTTCCCGCTGGCTCCGGGAGGTTGCGGTCAAGCCTCATGCGGTCGAAGGTGGATGTAAATAGGATACCATGAGCTTCTCGTGTCGACCAGGATTTTTTGTTTACAATCCACCCCGCAACGGTAGTTTTGATTACCATTAGCGCCGGTGTGAGGGAAGTCCTTGAGCCTCATGTCGCCGCGCTGAACGTGATCGGTGCGTGGGACCAGCGGCTGTTCTTGTGGGGCCTTCCGCTGCCACGTGGTGCACCCTGCGGTAGTGCTCCTTCCTTTGTCGTTTGTTGCCGTGGTCCTCGTTGGAACCCCGAAATGGCGAGGATCTTGCCATATCGCGGAGGTGGGGTTGTTTAGCGTGGTTCGCATTTCTTGCTTTATTGGTGGTGGGAGGGGGTGGTGGTGGCAAGGTTGGGATCGGGCGGAGGCGGGGTAGTCTTGGGGTTACCGAGCGGGTTCGGGGTCTCGGGGGGGTGTGTTGTGTAGGCTTGTCCGCCGAGAGCGGGCCGGTCGTGGGCTGTAGTGGTAGGGGGTTGATTAAAGGCGGGTATTTGAAGCTTTGGTATGGAAGGGGCCGCGTAGTTTGGGGAGGTGTAGGAGTAGTGATTATGTCGGGGGTTTTATTTGGCCTCTGGTGTGGATTGATCTGTCGGTTGGTTCTTTGAGTGGCTAATTGGGTACGTCCATATACTCTTTGCCCTTGGGCGGTATGGGCCTTATTTAGGTGAAGTGGCCTTTGTCCACTCCTTGATGGTAGTGGCAATGGGGCTGTTTTTTGCGGCGACGACCCCGTCGTCGTCTTTGGTTGTATGGCCGTTGGTCCCTTGGTCGATAGGTGGATCTAGGCGGGGTGTTTGTTCTCTGCTCAGTTGGTGGCGTGTGTGTCTATGGCTGCGACCACGAGGCGGTCCGGGTAGCTGGGGTGTTAGGATCTTTGTGGTCTCGCCTTGGGGTATGGGGCTGCGAGGGGGGCCGGAAAGCGTCGACCTTGGCCTTGTGGCTGGTATCTGCGCGCGATACTTTTTCCATTATCTCGTGGAGTTCGGGCGAGGGTTTTGGGCTGCCTTTCGATTTTGGAGTGGCAAGGCCCCGCCGTATGCAAGCGAGGCCGCCATGATGACACTTTGGTCGGATATCCCTTCCGTTCTTGCCTTGGTATGGAGGAACCTTCGCCACCGCTCCCTTAAGGGCTTGGTCGGCTTCGGATGACGTGAGGAGCTCTGTGGAGTTAGCCGTCGCGAGTCCACTCCCTTGAAGTTTGTTTGGGCCGACCACGCTCCGCCACCGCCGACATGGTTGCGAGGGGGCAAAGTCGAGTACCGTGCTTGTGCAAGCTCCCTTTGCCACAATGACGAATGACTTCGCCATCGTGGATTCGTTTCCTCCGACCGCTGCTACGGCGGCCTCGCACGACATGATGAATCGCCGGGGTCCGTGTGTCCGTGTGTACCTCGGGGGAGGTGTTGGTGGTCAGACGACGAGGGGCCACTCCGCAACCGGAGGGCGAACGAGAGCGGGGGATGCAGGATCGTGATGGGTGGACCTTGAGGGGGTTGGTCCGTGGCCAGCGGTTTTGTTCTTTGTGGGGGTTTAACGGGACCTCGCCGCCGGACGCGTGGATGCTGAAGCGGTGGAGGTTGATTGGCGGCGGAGGGGGTTGGTTGCTGATGACAGCGGTGGGGGGGGCGGGTGCTGACCTGCCTGCTCAGAGCCGGGGTGCATGGCTCAGGTGTGAACCATGAATCTCGCCGCCGCAGCCGCCGCCTCGACCAATTAAAGGCGCCCCTCGGCTGCCTCGGCCCTGGTCCTCGATAGTGCGCCAAGCGCTGCCTTCGATCGAAGGTCTCCTAGCCGCCCCCGCGATTTTCCACACCGCGCTGCAGCGCTTCAGTCACCCGCGGTCCTGCCGCCTCCTCCGTCCTCGCCGCCCCGGTGAGCCCCTCGGCAAAACCCTCGAGCGCCGGAGGGGCGTCCCGCCGGGGCGGCTGCCGGAGGCTACCGCACCGACCCTCGGCCTTGAGGGATCTCCGTGAGTGTCGCCGGCTTATGGCGGGCCAGCGACCACCTCGGACACGATTGACCGGGGGCTCCCGCTGGTTCCTGCTGCGTCAGGTGGGGTGGGGCTCTTGCGGCGCGAGGGTGGGCGGGATTATCCGGAAGTCTTGAGAGGGCTGGGTTCCGGGGCTGATCATCATTGAGGGGAGGGCCGGTATTCTTGTGACCTTGGCAAGACGGGCGGGAAACCCCCTTGTGTTACTCCGGGTGTTTATGGCATGGCTTTTCGTTCCGAACCCCACGGACGGCGCCAAGCCGTGGGGTAAGCACCTGCCCTCAAGCCTTTGCCACGTGGATGCTTGGGTGGAGGGGGCGAGGGCTTCTCCGCGGGGAAGGGGAGAGAATGACACCGATGACGTGGACAAAAAAGCGGTTCGAGGAAAGTGTCTTTTTTCGATTGATAGGTCATAAAAGTTCCCACCGCCGCCCTTCACGCCCCGTCGGTCCGTATTTATAGGCGTCCGGTTGGTCATTCTTGTAGTTACATATCGTGACAAAGCCTACTTGCCACTTACGCCTAGGGACCAGGCATACTAGTACAAGCCCCATTAGGGGTAAGAAAGCAAAAACACAAAGTCTTGGATCGCTGAGGCTCGCTAGGGTTTCCCTACTCGCGCCCCGCTTGCCTTGATATTCCCGGGCTCGGTGGCTCCTGGCGCTCACCCGGCGCCCTTCCCGAGTCGCTCCCGGCTCGAGGCGTTACTCCGTGCCGCCGCCCTTCTTCGAGGCTTGTGGGCACGTCGTCTTCTCGCGGCTTCACCACTCCCTCCCAGCGTCTGGCGGTGATGTTCCTAGCCTTGCCGCCCCGCTTTCGCGGGTGATGTTCTTTGGCCTTGCCGCTCCCGCACCCTTGGTGATATTTCGACCTTGCGCCCCCGCACCCGCGGTGATATTCCGACCTTGCCGCCCGCACCTGTGCGATGTGATGTCGGCCTTGCCGCCCCGCACCTCTTGAGGTGATGTCCTAATCCTTGCCGCCCCGCACCTGCGGTGATGTCCTACGGCCTTGCCGCCCCCCCCGCACTGGGGGTGATGTCGACCTTGCCCCCGCACTTGCGGGGTGATGTTCTTTGGCAGGCCCAGGAACTCTTTGGGGGGTCCTTGGCGAGGCCCCTCCCCAACAGGAATGGCATTAGCACCCGTTAGGGGGTGCACAAATTTAGCAAGTAGAACATGCAGCAGATTTAAAATTTGAAAATTCCTTTGACTTTTTTCTGATCTAGAGAAACCAAGAAGTTCTTTTCATAGTAGTTATCTGGAAATTTGATCCTCTTAAACACAGAAAATTTCTTAGGAGCAACCGATTTAACAACATCTGCAAACGAAAACTTTACAGAAGGCTTGGTGGGATTTGATTTAGAACCAACTTTGGTCCAAGAAGCTTCCTCATCTAAATTCCAACGATTAAATTCTCTAATCCAATTTGGTCCACCATTAAACCAGAGAGAAAAAACACCGCAAACAGCTTGCAAGTGTAAGATTGGAGTCTAAGAATGAAAATTCCAACATCTTTGCAGGAAACAGAGAATTTAAATATCCATTCTGAGAGATGGAAAAATGAAAATTTGCAGCTTGACCACCCAAACAGGATTGAAGGATGAGACTTACTGAATCAGCACTCAATCTTATCGAATCTTCAAAACACATAGCGAGGAAGAATTCAGATCTTGGGGAGGAAGAAGGCGGGCACACCGGCTTCTTGAAGCGAAACGAGATGATCCCCTCGAGATCAACCCGGACCAAAATCTAGGTCGAGGACCACCCATGGTCCACGAGGGGATCAACAGCGAAGACATCACGGAGGAGAAGGAGGCAGGGAGGGTTGATGGTGGGTGGTGGCGGAGGGGAGGGAGAGAGGAGGGGCGCTCTCATTTTTTTGTCACATAAACTCTAAACATTCCTCGCAAAAGAAGATTTCAGCATGACTGGACAGTGATTATCGTGATGCTTCTGATTACTACTTCTCTATGCATACATAGACTCCTTATTGCTCCATTCCGACATGAGGATCTCCCAGAATAACAAAGAGCTCCGTGTCCGATCCTTTGCGCTCTAAGCACATAATGTTTATGATTTTGAAGCTTCATCATGCTTGATTTACATAGCGGAGCTCCACGAGCAGCACTCTCTTTGAACCAAGTTCCTGTTGCATCTCTGTCCAGGAAACAAGACCATATATCGATGGCACACAACACATATATATTGTTGTCTGTCTCCGATTCAGTGTCCCAGATCAGCCTCATATTGGCAGCTGAAATTTTAGGCATTCCTCATGCCGTAGCGATAACCTTACCGAGTTATTTATAGGCATGACTTGCCTCTAGCGTCACTTAAGATCAACTATATATATTAGTGTTGTTTCGATTGGATGACGAAGTAATGAAAGTATCTACCAAGCATGTAACCACATGTACGTCTTTCGTTATAAATAACAATAACTTCTCACACTATTGCTTGTTGTGAAAATTAATTATTGAGAGGTCATTTTTTTAGAGAAAAGGTTTACCCCACTTTATTCAAAGCGACCAAAAGCATCAGGTTCACAAAGTATTGCGCTGAAGCGCAGGCACGACAGAACACCCTTCTGAACGCACCCCCTCAGCTCGAACACCAGGAACATTACAATTATTACAGCCATCAACTATAGCGTCAGTTCTGGCATCCTCTGAAGAATGAGCAACCAATGGAGCTGACAGTAATGGTGATTTCATTGATGTCCATGTTATCAGCCCCAGTTCATTGCACCTTCCTTCCAGCTTGGTGATTATATCACCTCTAGTTGAGTTCTCAGGTCTTCCTTGTACATCGGCGTCCATCCTCTTAGCATCGATCCTCGCCATCCTTGACAGCACCATCTTCAAGTCCCTCCAGACCGTCCCCTGAAAGCAAATTTCATTTCGTAATTTCCAAACTGTCCACAACACAGCTGAAGTAGCAATGTTAGCTAATGCATGTTTCTTATTGGTTAACAAAAAGTTTGGCAACAGACTCATAAGTAGACCCACAGTCAATCTGTAGGATATCAGCAATTACTTCCAAGGTCCAGGAAGCCACACAACATTCAAAACATAGATGGTTGATAGACTCTAGTTGAGCACAGAAAAGGCAACTTTTATCATACACTTTCTCCTTTTTTTTGTAGGTTATCTCTTAGTGAGCAACTTGTGGGCGGGCGACGATATCGTCAGCGGCGGGATCCCTTGTCGGGCCGGTGCGGCATGGGGGCTGACGGATCGAAGGCCCTTTAGTAGCCCGGTTAATGTTGGGCTCCGATGTATGCGTCAGATTTAAACGGCGGCGGCATGGTGGCGTCTCCACCTCCTCCTCCATGGATTCGGCGGGGTTGGCACCGGGCAGGTGGTGGTAGCTGCAGTGGAGAGTTGTTGGAGCCCGGGCTGGCGTGGGGTGGTTCAAGGGGGGATTTCGCCCCCTTCGTCATCCCTTCATCCTCTCGTGTTGGCATAGTGTTGTCCTTCCATAGCCTGGGCGTTTGGAGAACCCAAGAGGGCAGATCCGGCAGTACTAGGTAGATGGGTGTACTCGTCGGCCATGGGAGAGGCGATTGGCAGGCCAGGGGTACCGTTATCCGTCTCATGGCGGATCCGGTACCCCTTAGGCGGGAGTGGTACCCGATGCGGTCAGTCTCTCTGTTCTAGAGGCTTCACACCCAGCGGTTGGTGGCGTCCAAGGAGGTGGTGCACTGGCGGTGGCTGGCGGGCATGTTGTCGGGGTCAGTTGCTGTCCCATGGCGCTTAGCAGGTGGCGTCGGCGAGGTCAACCTCTGCCTTGGTGGAGTAAGCGGCACGGTGTTGATATGTTCCATGAGCGGTGACCCATGCAGGTCCCGCGCCGCGGCTCTCTGCTTTACCTGTTGCGGTGGTGCCAGCTGGCCGGCTACGATGGCGGCCAATTCTTCCGGGGATTGATGGCATAGCGGTGCGGCTATAGGTGGGCGCGACAATCCTATCATGTTTACGGCGGCGATTGGCGCTGCGGGTGCCACATTCCTCGTTGGAGGTGTCATTCTTATGATCTCCACGGGTGAAAACCCAACATCGGTGATCTCACGGTGGCGATGATGGCGTCATTGAATATCATTTTTCTCATTGGGGAGATAAACTTTGGAAGATCCTAATTTCTCGCTTAGGTGCGGCGTCATGGTGGCTCAGCATATACCCCAGGTGCCGTGGTCGTTGCTAGGATCTCAAGCTCCTTGTTGGAGATGTATATTTTTCGTCAGCTTTTTTTTCCTTTTCTTGGGTTGTACTAGTGTTGTCCAAAGCCAGGTATGAAATATATCCTTTATCTACAAAAACAAACACCGTTCACAATAGTACACACAATGAACTACATGCACTCCGCTACGAACATCACACCCCTAAAGAATATTCGTCCGTTAAAATCAAGGACCACCATTATCCATTTAAATGTACTCCTTTTCACCCAACAAAAAGAAAAATTAAATTCTCTCTTCCCGAAAACTCAAATGATTATGACTTCAAATAATTTTATTTTACACAAAGAAAATACAAACACTTATTCAGGCACCACGGGGAGGCAAGGACGGCAACCGCAGTAGAGAGATTCCAGGCACCACGCCAGGGGCTCAGCGGTGCGCTTCTGGCACGCCATTGTCCCCTCTTCAACTTCTCAATGGATGGACTCATTGCTTTCCTGTTTAAGTTGTGTCACTAAGAGTTAAAGTCTCAATGTGGTACTAAACACCGCAACACTTTCTATATATTCCCTAGAAATTATTAGATCATTCAGTTTGGCGAGGCCAAATTATCCAACATCTGGCTTTACTAGATTATTATCATTTTGGTCCATGTCTGGCATTAGTAGATTATCACTTAGTCCACAATAATAAATCATCCCAACTGACTGTGGCCACCTATTGAAGTTAGAATCAGAAAAGGGAGTGACAGTAATCATGAACATGTCCTCCCTGACATCAGAGTCTGTGGACTGGACATGAATGTACGTTTTCAGTTAATTTTTATTAGTTCCTATTTACTTTTCATGAATGTACGTTTATGGACTGGACATGCATGCCTATAAAAAACGTCCTGTATTTGTCTCTAATTTTTGTCTGTAACCAATAATCCGACGTTCTCATGGGTCCATTTTTTGGTCTCTTCCTGACACAAGGTGGCCAAAGGTCTATCAACGTACTGTTGGAAACAATCCTGAATGTGCCCGTTTGCTGCTAGCCGAGTCAGCTGCAGATCGTGTCATTTGGATATCGACCATGCACGACAAGGTTACAGAGTGCGTGCGTGGACTCAATAACGTGCAGTGTGCATGCATTTTTCTCCATTTTTTTTTTAGGGGTCTTAGCTGTTTTCGATCCGTAGAAGCTTCTGGCATAAGTACATCCTGTTATTCCGTGATCTCATGTAAATTCAAATCGGCTTCAGTCCCTACATGTTCTCCTCAGAAGCAGTCCATGTCTTAAGCCAAGTTTTTCGTAGTGGCTGTTTCTATGTACATTGGGGTTTTTTTATCCTCAACCCCGCCCTGTAGTTTGGCTTCAACGTTCCAATAATACGTCTACATTACAAGCAGTAAAAAAACGACCTCACGTTGCAAACGACCTCCAAGAAACCAAGCTCCCTTGCATACTTCATCTCTTTCCTCAAAAGTTGTCCATCTCCACTACAATACATGCCACAAAGGAACGAGACGGTCATGTTATGATGGTCTGTAGCTTTTGTGGCCCCTTCATGTGCAACGACCCTTCATGGCACATGACCCTCAAATATATGGGCTGTAGCTGTTTCATGATGAGCTTCTGAACACATCCCAATGCTTTCTGAAGATGCATGAGTCACACAGATGAGATGTGAATCATCTCGCGTTACAATATAGACTTCCAGAAAGTGATGGCACAGACCCTTTTTGATCGCCACAAATTCCACTTGCTTCAGGGCACATTCCCCGGTGCCTCTTCTGCACAGAAGAAACTTTCAACGAAGCTCGCATGAATAATCTACTTCTATGTTTTTTCCTGTATACCTCTCATTTCTATCTCATCACCTCCTTGCATTCTACAATTCCACACAATACTGAGGACAGAGCTAAAGTTGTCTATGACTGGCAATTGGATTCAGTGAGAAAGAAAATGGTGCCAAGGTATATATATTGGCCTCAAAAAGAATCATGACACACTATTACTTTTTCCTTGCAAATGAACACATTTATTCTCAGTAGGTGAGTCAACATTGTCATGTTTGACTAGGACGCTTGTAAATTTTTCCCCAGGTACACGCACGTGCTCCCATGATGACGCTCGATTTCATCGGCCTAGGTCTGGATGGATGTTTTGCTACGCGGCAGCCTGACATTCAGCATTCAAGTAGCACCCATATGCATGAATTCAATAGTTATCTTTATATTGCAAAACATAATTGTGATGAGCAGCGACCTAAAAGTTGGTGCAGTTGAGGTCTCAGTTGGTGTGCGAGCTTGGCTTGATGGAAACAAACACAACTGGATTAAGGCTTATGTGTCACATAACATACATGGCATCGACTGCAATCTAGAAGTTCAAAATTGACGACATCGTCTCGATAGGCTGTGCTGCTACACATCCAAGTTGGTCTACATTATTAATCATTTTTATGGTGGGAATTCACTGATCACACTCTACAAATGGCTTGTTAATGGAGTATTATTCTATTAATCCTATTACTGCAAGACGATCATATGATGAAAAATTGGCTAGCATTAAATTTGTAATTGCAAAGTGAATGTTTATTGCCAATAAAAATTGAGTATATAAGCGCAGGCATGCCTCTGAAATGACATGTAGCCCAAGCACCAGTAGCTCAGTTTTTAGACTCATTAGGTTGCCACAAGCCAACAATGTGTCAATGTGTGACTCACTACAATGTTAGGAAGCTTTAAGGTGTCTGGACAATGATGAAACAAACTGGTTTTAAGGTGGATGGAAATGTGTGACCAATCTTTTGCACCCATTGCATGGTAGTGGACGACTACTCAACCTGGTACCAACCGGGGCTGTTGGAGTTTAGAAACACCCAACCTGTCCCAGCTCCATGGTGCTTCTGCATATAATGATAATGGCCATGGCTCAGTCTGGGTTTCTTAGCAATTTTGTTTTTTTGCGTCTTCCCTTGACATATTTCTTTTTTATTGTTGGTGCATTCCTGAAAAATCTGCTGCTCACATACCTCACTAATGAAATCTATAGGCTCCACCAAAAATAGTTGTAGGATCAAAGCAAGCTGGGTTAGCTAGTTTATCCACACCCTCAAATTGTGTACTACATTGCCCTTCTTATCCTTTGTACTAAGTACAGGCCACTCGCGTGAATTCTTGTGACACATATTTGTGATGCTTCCAACGAGTCAATCTTATAATATTCGTAAGCAGTTGCTATATATGTCGTTGCTCTCAAGATTTGTTTTATTTCTATCAGAATAATAACCAGCTGAATCTGAATCCTCCAAACCAGTATGCCTGCCACGCTGGTGGAAGAAAGGTGCCACAAATTCTCCATTTTAGTACGAAATCAATGTAGCTAATATTTGAAATATGATTCATCCTGGGACGCTGAAACCTGGGTTAATATTTGAGCACAAGAGGAGAAAGTCAACCATAATAATAATATTTGAGCACAAGAGAGAAATCAACCATAATAATCAAAAACTATCTGTACGCTCACTTTAAAAATAAACTTCTGCATAC
>JADLZK010007866.1:0-137130 GCA_015847255.1 Hyparrhenia diplandra
GTATTGAAATTTTCCAAGGTTGGCAAGTGGATAAAAACATGTTTGAACTATGTTGTATAGTGTGGCATGCCATTCTTTTAAAGAAAACGACTCATCATCGTGGATGACAAGGGAGCTAACCGTCACCGGGCTAGCCTGATGCGGATTTGGGCTGCTTGTCCGAGAGGCCCATCAACAAATACCGTCCGATGGATGAAAACTTGATGGGACGCACGAACGAGCATTACCGCCAGCGGATAAGTAGGGTATGCTCGAAAGAAAGAAAAAGATAGTATCTTGGCACGCTATTATGTCAAAGTGTCAAACTAGTACCATAACAATTTTTCTATGAAGTTTCTAAGATTAAACTAGATTTTTGTATTCTTAATTCCATTATTTTTTTATATAAAAAATATTTGGATATGCTTTAGGAAAAATATTTTAAGAAACCATTGTATGTATTTTAGAAAATATTTTAAGTCCCATTTACCTCTCTAATTTTTAACTTATTAGTTCGATTTATATTATCCTCTAAAATATCGACGCTTCAGTAAACCCACCCAAAATAAATATAAAAAAAGGTGAGAAGTTTAAAAACGGGCCTTGCCAACTTGCAGTTTATGGAGCAAAATTTACTACCACTTTAGTTTATGCAATTTAATATAAATGGCCGAAAAATAGGAAAACTTCTTCCACTCCACTTCGCTTTGTAGAGAAGTGGGAATAAAATTACAGACCCAACGGCGAGTAGCATGAACCACACAAGGTTGGACACTAACAATAATCACCGACTTAAACAATGGAGTTTAGGAGGTGTATTAAGTGAGGAACTAATGTGCGATTAAGGTGACGTGCACGGGCCGTTCAAGGCTCGTGCAATCTTCCAGTTCCAAGCCTTGCCATGGTCCCCGGCCCAAAGGCCACCATGCAGGCTTAAAGAGCTCGCACAACGCTTCCTGCCTAGAAGCCGGAGTGGATCACCAAAATGCTTCGTGGAACTTGATGGCGATTAAGCGCTGCCGTCGTCCGGTATCGCCACCACGTGATCGTGCGTCGCCTAGCCCGCTTGTTCAAGAAGACATGTCACGCCGACCTTCTCCGGATGAGGATGAGGGAAGGTCGACGGCGGCTAAACGGTCATCGCGACGCGGGGATCCGGCCACCGCCGATAACCCTTGAAGTACGGACGTGAGGCAGAGCCTTGATCGAGGTTCCTCCAACGACATCCTTAAGGAGTCGATGAGGGTTGTCACCAAGGTGATGTAGACGCCGCAACGGTGTGTGGAGTTGTGTGGGCAGCGGCAAACAGGAGGTGTCAAGCAGCACACACGGTCCCGGGCGGCATCACCAACCACCTTTGACGCTTCAGTATCTCAAGGGTTGAGCCGACCATGTGTGGCGCGAAGGGGACCGCTAACACCGCCTCGGGCCTCTAGAGAGGTGGATGGGCACATGACAAGAGAGGCCGCGAGCTCATCGAGAGTCAATCCAAACGCGGAGGCGCTGCACCCTCACACGGCTCTAGTGAGAGCGGGTCTATAGAAGCGGCGGGGTTGCTTGAGCCGGGAGCCGGAGCCACGAGGGAGATCGGGCTCCCTACCGATGATGTAGAAATGGTCCGATGCAAGATTTGGAAGTTCAAAATTCAATGGAGAGCGTCGAAGAACCACGTTGTTACACTAAGACGTGATTTCAAAATTATTTTTATATTATATTTTCAATGAAAAAATTAATTTCATTTACACTCAGGCCATGTTTCCATTTTGAGCAAGCCTTTCTTGGCCTTGGTAGGAAGGGGAAAAAAACGAGATCTTCTTTGCAAGAAGGGGAAAACGAGAACTTTTTTTGCACCCAAGAGTGTTCAAATAAGTTTCTTCATTTTTAACTAGGATGGGTCATGAAAACCTGCCAAAACCTTGTTAATTCTTCGGTAACTTTCATGAGGTTTCGCACAAGGTTTTTTTCTGAATTTATTTGCAGTGTAATAGTAAATCTATACCTAATAATAAAACACGAAAATTTCTGCCAATCTGCCACAAAATTTTCTGTCCGTCAATCCGTGTTCCGTACAAATACGCACGGGCGAAGCTAAGTTGTGCTCGCGGGCACGGCAAAATACAAAATCCTTGATAGTGTACGGTTCTTTACCGTATTCGCACCCCTGGCCAAAAACACACGCACCAACAGCCCAGCTAGAAACAGCCCACACAGCCCAGCTGCCACCAGCATCAACGCACGCACGCACGCTTCGAGTACTTCGCCTGTCGCTCGACTCATCGCCTTCTTCTGTCCTTCGTCGTCTGACTTCTCACCTCATCTCGGCTTTCTCGCCTTCTGACGATTGCGGCTGGCCGTCGCCCGTCGGACCAAGCGTCAGGAGCGCAGCAACAAAAGCACGGGACGACCCATTGATCCAGGCGGCTAGCACTGCCCAGGCAGCTATCAAGAGCGCAACAAGCTGCAAGTAGCCACTTGTGCAAGTAGCAGTACATATCTCTCCTTTAATCCTTTCGGTGTCCATCCTTCCGGTAATCAACTTCAAATGATTTTCATTTTTAATTCCTGTCTTTTTTCTTCTGGATTCTAGGAAAAACATGGGAAAGTTTTGAAAATAAAAGCACAAGATATTAATTGGGAAGAGGAGATCGTATGACCCAAGGTTAAGAAAGGAAATTGAATCTTACCATCCAAATCATACAGAGAAGGTGAGAAGAAAACATTTGAGAGAATGGATCATGCCAACCTCAGACGTGCATTTTCCCTCTACACATACTAGGGAAAAACACAATCCAAGAGCGTTCAACAGGAATGCTTCATGAATTTGGAGGTTGGCTTGAATATAGTGAATCAATATTGTTGATGTGCATCAATATTGCTTGTTTTAAATTAAATCATTTTTATTGAATGAGAAACCACTGACGTAATCCCCGCAAGAACGACGCAATTTTGCTAAGTAAAAGCCAAATTTCCATCAAAAATAATAAAGCGCTGCAATTCACATGAAAGGGCCGCTGCAATTCACATGAAAGGGCCGGCCCAGCCCACATTACGTAGCCTAGCCCATCCGGTCCACAACAGCAGCAGCGCGGCGCTTTCTGCCACTCCACTTCGCCGTCGCCCGTCGAACCAGATCCACCGCGCCTGCCGCCGTATCCCGTCGCCGCGCGATGTCCTCGCCGGCGGCGCATCGGGTCGGCTGCGTCCCGGCATCGCAGCCGGTATTCCCCGACGAGATCCTGGAGGAGATCTTCCTCCCCGCCTCGACGCCGCGGAAGACCTCGCCCACGCCTCCGCTGCTTGCACCGCCTTCCACCGCGTCGTCTCCGCGCGCCGCTTCCTCCACCGCTTCAGGTGCCTGCACCCCACCCGTCCTCGGCGTCCTCGAATGCTTCCCGATCAAAGCATTCCACCCCGCCGAGCCGCCCCACTGCTCCGCCCCTGCCGCACGGGCCCTCGCTCAGGCCGCCGATTTCACTTTCTCCTTCCTCGATACCCTGACTGCTGGCATGTCTCCGACGCTCGCGACTCCCGCGTCCTCCTTTACCGCTTCACCGGCATCAACACCGGGGTCGCTGGTCTGCGATCCCTTGCACCGCCGGCAGGTCCAGCTACCCGCCATCCCTGACGACCTAGCGGCTGCTACTGGGGGCCGGGGCATGCAACGATTCCTCGATCCAGACACTGATGAGGACAAGGAGAAGCACGATTTGTCATCCTGGTGATCTGCGCTGCGCAGTGCGAACACAAGCTTGTGACCTTCCACTTCTCTTCAGTCACTGGGCAATGGTTAGGAAATACGTTCAACAGAACAGTTCCTTTGGACTATGACTTGGTTAGTTTTGAGGAGATGTTCGAGCGCCACTACGCTCATGGCTGCTACTTCTGGATAAATGATTTCATCAGCAGTATGATCATGCTCAACATGTATGATATGGAACTTTCTGCTGTTGACTTCCCTCCTAGCATGGATCAAGTGAGAGCATGGGCCATTGTGGAGGCAGGGGAAGGCATGATAGGTCTGTTCGCTCTTAGTGATGACATGCTACAGCTCTACTATAAGTCTTTGGAAGGAACTGTTTGGCAACACGAAAGGATAATCCCCTTGCCTAAAACAAACAGTGACTGGAGCATTATTCATGGGGCTGCTGGGCACTTACTCCTAAAAAGCATCACCACCGAATGATGCTTCCCAGTTTGCAGTGTGGGAGTCACAGTATTTCACACTCAATCTCAAGACATTTCAAGTTGAAAGGCTTTGTGTTTGAATCGGGTACATTTCAAGTGCTCGTCTGTATTCGAATTTCCCATCACCATTCTCACTGCCAAGCATATGATACGGTACGTACCTTCCTTATTTTCTTCAAGTTTAGAATTAGAATGCTTTTTATGTGTTCTTGCATCCTACTTATTTCTGTAACGCACTTTTTGTATGGTGCATCATCTCAACTCATGGTTGTTATGTCACCATGCTCATTTGCTCATTGATTGTTAATTAGAGGCACTACTGCATTTTGTGTTTTATGTGTTGTTTGGACAGCTGATAAAAAGGCAATGGATTGATGATTATTGCAGTATTGTTCAGCATGTCTATGCCAATCAGCTTCAGGTTTCAACTTTTAAGAAAGTCAGGTTTTATATATCACTGGCATGCAATTCAAATGTGAGGTGTGGTTTGGCTTGTCATATTCTCAAAAACAAGATGTTGACTATTAATTTATCTTACTCTTCAATGTAATAATGACCATAAGAAAATACTTTCAAATGGGAAATCCAATAATACCATTTTCATAGAATATTTTATTGTCATGTGAGACTAATTGTTCATTGAAGATTATGATGTTTGAATCCTAAATTGTGTGCACCCTTCTAAATAGAAATTGAGGTGCATATCAAATGTGTATGCCCTTAGATAGGAATGGATGAAAATGCAACTCATGGCCATATGCTCACACAGCTATAATAAAACCCATGGAGATTTTATATGTTTTATGAAAATTTATATTCGTCAGTGGTCCTCCTTTTTGCATATCTGCACTTAGTTGTTCTAAATATCTCCAGCACAAGCTTAATGAGGGACCTTGTTTTGATAGACTTGACTACACATTACAAGCTTCTTTTTATCATTTTTAGCCTACTCCACAGGCTTTGAACTCATCACGTATTAGGCACATAAAGATGTCTGTGTTAGCTGCAGTTTGTGGGTCTGATCAGTCACAAGCCCTCAACCCTATGTATCTCTGTACATCCAAACACAATGAATAGTTTGTTTTAGATGCACATGCCTGGAAACAGTTAACATGGTTGATTTGGTATTATTTTTGCATGCTGCTGCTAACATTTAATATTTGGTAGGTCAGCATCTCAACCTGGAGTTCTCAAGGTGATGTATGGTGCCTTGAAACATTATGCATGAGACATGCTAATGCTGTTAGTGATGACATCGATCAGCTGTTTAGTTTATGCAGTCATGTTTTCCCAATTGCCATTGTGTTGTACACTTGTGGCTGTTTGGAGCTATTTGGCATGTAATCAAGGCACTAAGGAGGCCATCTAGCTGATTTGTGCTCGCAAACGCATATTTGTAGCCAACTAGCCATGGCTCATGGAGATTGTCCAATCAGAGAGCTGTGATTTCAATGAACAAAGTGGTTATATCCATTTCTTGGCACCAAGTAGTCCTTCTCACTGGCTTCTATCAGGTTCCTTTGAGACTCCTGTTGTTTATCCTTAACTCCCAGTAGAATTGCAACTAAACCAATAGCAGATCCTATCTGTAATTTTGCCTTCAGGGCAGCAGCACACGGAGGCACTTCTGGTTACCGGAACTGATCAATTCCTGTACTGTAGACGTTGATGTGACTTGGTCAAACCTGTACTAGCTGTTGAGCCGTATGTGAGCACTGCACTGGATCTATAGTGCAAGTTTAATTATCGGAAGAATATTAATGTAATCTTCTTATCTGTTCATGTCTTTATGAGTAGAAGTTTTCTAATTCAATATGGTCTACACTGTTTTTTTAAAAAAAAAAAAAAAAAATTGGGAACTGATTCAGGAATTACATGTTCTAGCAATTTGTCTTCAGCACTTAGATCACTTGCCTGTTGGACTGGTGTGTGTGCTATATCCATGAGCTATTCTCAAACAATGAACTATGTCTTTTGCTAAATGATATAACTTCAATTTCACTGAATTAGCCATGTAACCATAACTGGTAGTGCTTATAACGGCGTACTTTATCTGAATGCTCTGGTTGATTATTTGAATTGTGAACTTAATGATCCACAAGGTAGTACAGCACTGTTGGTTTCTTGCTATTAAAAAACATAATTGGTTTCTCCAGGTATTTTTTATGATTATGACAAGCAGACTAGAATTCTTTTGTTTTCTTTTTGAAACAAATACCAGGATTATCTATATTTGCATATGGGCCTTCTAAATTTATAGCACCACGTGTAGCTAGCCTTATAGTTTCTTGACCTTGATCTTGGATATGCATTTGAAGCACAATTATATACTGAAAATGTCCCAAGATTATTTTTCTCAGCAACATGAACCTTAAATCACTGCCAAGAGGTAACATATTCTTGTTTAGTAAGATTTGAAACTCGAGTTGAAGGAGATCCTCCTGGCATATATTATGATCCAATGA
Organism: Hyparrhenia diplandra; assembly: GCA_015847255.1. Classification (NCBI taxonomy): domain Eukaryota; kingdom Viridiplantae; phylum Streptophyta; class Magnoliopsida; order Poales; family Poaceae; genus Hyparrhenia; species Hyparrhenia diplandra. The sequence goes on from JADLZK010007866.1 coordinate 6,630, forward strand.
TATCCAAAACTTGTATTGGGAGAAAGTCACTAGTAAGGATAAAGAATTGACTGTTCACCAGAATTGACACATTTCTTTTTGATGTATTTACTCTCTTCCCTAATAGTCCATCTCTCCAGTGACCTTGCACATTGATCTATTTTTAGTTGTATTATAAAAAAAATTCACAAATTTTTGGCAAATGCATATCGCAGATGATGTTAGACTGCAATCTGCAGAGTTAGTCTATGCAAATTTGGTTCAAGAAGTGTTGCTAATCTTTATTCTTCTACTGACGTCCATATACCACACAAAAGTCTGCTAATTTAGTTCAAGCATATACTACGGTCTTATGAATACAATTGTTTCATTTAAAAATTGATGAGTTCTGAGAGATCAACTTATTTGTAAAAATGGAACAAACTTCAGATTTTTATGAACTTGCTAGCTCTGAAATACCTGCTAGTGCCATCAGATCTTAGACTTTGATTTAAATCATTTGAAATTAATGCTATTCTGTCAGGTCTGGACACTACGATTCTGATGGTCTTGAAGAGTATCACTGACAGGACCTCGGTTGCTGAAAATAGGTCTTCTGTGCACCCAAAATACTAGGATAGCCCCAAGATGAGGTCCTCCATGTCAATGGTCACCACGATTCTGAGGGTGAGGTTGTAGTAAGTGACAACATCCTGAGGCCTGGCCTGATCACTTACGTTTTGGACCTCGAAGTCAGGACAGTAAAGCCGATTCAGTTCAGTTTATCCCCGTCGATGCATGTCTCCAGCAGCTCACTTGCACTGTTGCACTGGAGATCTGCTGATGGAAAGTTGAAGGACCGGAGAGGGAGGGAGGAGCCGCAAGTGGGGGATGGAAGTGCGGAGCCGGGTGCGGGTGTTGGGTCGGGCTGGCACCGGAGTGTCCGGACGTTAGCAGAGAACCAACCATTACCGGGTCATCAAAGGGCCTAATTAGTGATGGCAAGTTACCTTTTTAGCCAAACTTCTTATTTAGTCCTAGAATTGTTTGGATATCTTGTATTTAAGAATGAAGGAAGTATGTTTAATTCTAGTAATTCTATGTTCCCATAAACTCGTGGTTGGTTAAACAATAATAAGTCAGAAAACACCAGAAAAACTAATTGTGTTATTTGGGCTATAAATTTAAGATCTTTAATTGGCCATATAATTCACCTCACTCTTCAATGCTCCTCCGGTCCTCCCAAGACTATCATATCAAAACATCGGATAAGATCAATAGTAGCAACACAAAACACAATTGGCTGGCTTCGCCCGGCGGGACTGACGAGTGACGACGTCCAAATCTTGATGTTTCTGTTGTGCTACAAGTCGACGTTGTCATCCTCGTCTTCGTAGTCCGGCTCATGGTCCTCCAAGACCCACCTCCCGTCGGGCCCTTTCACCATATTCTTGTTGTGGTGCACCTTCCAGCCCACCGGCACAGGGTACTCATCGGCGAGGCAGTCGTCGAACTTGTTCACCAGGGCAACGTCCCGGTCCACCACCAGCTCGAACCCGCCGTGGTCACCCTGCCAGCCGGCGACGCCGTGGAGGTGAACCTCGAGGTCGTGTGACTGCGACTCATTGCCGTGGGGCTTGAGGAACGGCGACCGGCGCGTGTCAATGAGCAGCTCAACGCCCACGTCGGCGTAGCCTACGGGCGGGTAGTGCGGGATGCGGTCCGGCTTGTTCCGGACGCGGAGCATCCGGAGGTCCGGGAGGCCGTGGAAGACGTCCCGGAAGTCGCGGTCCCCGTGCGTGGGCTGCCGAACACAATGGCCGTGACCGGAGCACGGCGGCTGTCGTAGCCCGGGGTCTTGTTGTAGGCATTGGCGACGATGTCGACGGCGTTCAGGGTGGCCATGGTCGCGCCGAGGCTGTGGCCAACCACGGTGATGCTCGTTTCCTCGTCCTTGTATTTGTCCATTAGCCTTGCGATCTCTGTCAAAACCTGCATGCTCGCGCAATAATAACTTGGTTTTTAACAGAAAAGAGTTTTTAGACGATATAACCACGCGAGCTCCGGTAACCAAAGCCAGGACTCAAACCTAGCACTGGATAACAAATAATTACATATATGCGCAACGCCGCCAGGTGTTTGTAAAGCAGCTGCCACCTCCCGGATGGTCACTGCGAGCTAGAAGGAGTCCCATCAAAGGTCTAATTCCAAAGCAGCCAACCAACTGTAGGGAACGGGCTTGGGAACTATAATAACTATATGCACACAAAAATCGAGGAGATAATCATAATCTGTAAATCTATATACTTATCGAGTACATCTTCACTTCACTGACTATTAAAAAGCTCAGTTATTCAGAAAACTATGACATATAAATGCACACACATTGGAGTATATAACACATTCTAGCTTCTTCAATCTCCTTTTACCTGACTCCGCTGCCACCTTTCTCAATCATCCATCGCTTTAAACATTGTTAATGCATAGTACTGCACTACTGCTGTTATAGCATTTCTGATCGATCTTGCCTTTTTCCTTTGGGAACTGTAAGATTGACAATCATTGTCCCTTCCTCAACAGTCAATTGCATCTCATTTTTGTTTTCCATCCTTCAGCACAGCTGTCATCGTTTTTTTTTTTTGCTGTATATCCATCAATATAATATCACCCGGTGCCCTCCTCCTCTGGGCACTATGCTATAAACTGCATTAGCAGCCTTAATTCGCCACGCCTGCCTGACACTACCTCAAAGTACTACTAATCGAGGGCCTATTGTCGGTCTGAAAATTTTCACATTGTGTAGTGTCCATAGGGAATGGGGGATCCCCTGCGGTTGCCACTGTAGAACTACAGCAACAGCTGGAGAAGGACCATTATATGTATGTATGTGCGGCACCAAATGACATTATATGTATGTGTCTACTCTCCACTACTTTGCCAGCGCACTGTAGCAATTATCTTTATGCCACAGTTTCTTTTCGTTTTTCATTCCAGGCAATGCACTTCCCAAGAAACGAGTTAGGCCCCGTTTGGCAACTCGTGTGTGTGTGTCAACCACGTGTGCGTAAAACCAGGCAGGGATTGGGTGATCCCCACCCGACCACCGATCCCCGCTCAACATCACCCCGTGAGGTGAGGCTCACGCGTGCAAACTCAACTGTGGTGGCTGTGTGCTACTAGATGGAGTAGTGGCCGTGAGATGAGACCGGGGATGGGGCTCGGCAAGGTGGCCACCGCCGGCCCCGGGCGCTTCCCGGGCTAGCGACGGCGCGCGGCGGCTGCCACACGCCGCACCGCTTCGCGAGCGGCGGGGGGTTGCGAAGGCTGTGGGGTGGGGCGGAAAGGCGGTCTCCTTTGGCGCCCGACCTCCGGCCCGATGTCGCGCTAGTCTCCGGCTCGGCGAGGGCACCATGGTCGGCAGCTTCACGCTGGCTAGCACCCACCGGTGGTGGAGGGAGGTGTAGGACGGGATGGGGTGGTGGTGCCTGGCTGGAAGAGGAGGGGCTGGAGGAGGAGGATGGGGATCCACTACTACACATCTAATTTTACTTGGAGTGTTTGAAAATGATTTTCCGTGGCGGGTTTTTATAAAACCGCCACGGTTAATATCTCGATTAACCGTAGCGGTTGTTTTTTTTATTAATCGTGACGGTTTTAATAACCGCCACGGTAAATCAATTAACCGTGGCGGCTTTTTATAAAACCGCCACGGTAAATGAAGCCCAAACACCCAGCAAATGAAGCCCACGTCGGCCCGATATCATGGGTTGCATATATATATTCGGAATTAGGGTTTCCACCACTCATTCACTACCCATCCACCCCCTCTCTCTCTCCTCCCTCTCAGACGCCTCCTCTCTCAACCCCACCTCCTCTCCTTGATGGCACCGGCCGGTACCACCCCCACCTCGACCCACCACGGTTCCCGGTAGCGTGGCCCCTTCCGCTGGCGTAAGCGGCGCACCGCTGGGCGGACGCTGGATGGCGGCGGGCGAGGAGGCGCCGCGCTTTCGCGGCGTGGCGGGCGCCCCTCCCGGCGGCCAGGCTCAATGGCGGTGGCCGGATTGAGCGGCGGCCGACCTTGACGACGGCCGGCGGGCGGATCCGCCGGCGGCGAGCGCCATTTCAGATCCGGGCCCATTTGGGCCTGGATCCGGTTTTTTCATTTTATTTGTTTTTTATTACGATTTACGGTGGCGTGCATTAGGGTTGCCAAAAAACGCCACGGAAAGCTCTCATTTACGGTGACCCTTCATTCGTGGCGGACGAAAAACCGCCACGGAAAAGGATTTTGCCCGCCACGGAAGTTCGTTTATCCGGGGGCGCCGGGCGCCATGGGGGGCGCGATGGCGGGCGGGCGGGCACCGGTGTGCCTAACGGGCTGGTCGGATGTCTCCGTGGAAGCGGTGAATGGCTAGGGGCAGCGGGCGGACATCACCGAGGGCGGGCGGCAGCGGTGAATGCAAGCGCCTCCGTTCCACGCCACGGGTGGAGATTTTTTCTCCCCCCGTGGGTCGACGTGGATTGACTGCGAATCACTCCGATACCGCGTAGCCAAATGCAGCTTTTCAACGGGCGTGGGACGCCGCCCGGCGTGTGGGTCTCGGGTCCACGTGGAGGCGGGGTTTGGGGGTCAATCCATTCCAAACCACCACGCCAAACGAGCCCTTAAAAGAACAACTAACCGTCTTCATTCCAAACCATATGTCAATGTATCATTGTGATTTGTGAAGCCGTGATTGCATTTGAAATTTAAGGGCCTTGTATACATGGCATGTAATTGTTATAATCATGAATGTGCATATAATTCTGATTTCAGCATTGAGTGATCTCTGATCTAAGATGAACGTTGTACTCCCTCGGGATGGTATTAGAAGTCGTTTAGGATAAAGCGACACGGTCTCCAAAACATAACTTTGACCTTTTATTATTATATAAAAATATTTATGAAGATGTGATATATGTATACTTTTATCAAAGTATTTTTTAAGACAAATCTACTCATATAATTTTTACATTTACAAACTCGACAACTTAAAAGTTATTGATGATTTATATTCCCGATGTGACCCAAACCTTTCCAAAACGACTTCTAATACCAACCCGGAGGGAGTACATTTCTTAGAATTATGATTGGTGCTGATTTTGTGGAGGAAAGGAAGTTACAATATATAAGAAATGAGAATCAGCCAAGAATTCCTCAAATACTTTTAATAGTTTATTATTCAATTGTTTGCAGCCATCAGATTGCTTTTGCCTGGACACCTGATGCGCTAATTAACTTCTAAGCAAGGCATGCCTCACGCTTACCTTAACGCAACCTTCATGAGACAAAGTATATATAAAATCCATGCCAGGCGTGTCACGAAGGTATAGATGTGCCATAAGTTGTTATTAAGATGTAAGGACATATATAAGGCATCGTGTTTTTAGGGTCAGGTAGCCTATACGAGCAATTTCATCACCTATAGACATGTTTTCGACCCAGCTTGCTGAACTGTAAATTGTCACTGGGGTAAGACAACAGCTATATTTATGTCACAATTTTCTCCTCTCCTCTTGAATTGAAACGGCAACTTGTTCAGTTGTACTAGTCAACTCCACAAGCATAAGGACTACACTACTTGTTTTATTTTTCTTATAAACTAGTCCATCAACCTGCATTCGCTAAACTTGGGAGGAGTAATTTGGACTTTTTTTTAGAAATAATAGGATAAGGGCCCTTATGGTTAAAATGGATATGAACTGCGATAACAACAATATAATGTATTAAATGTACGCATGAACTGGAATGCAAGAAATTGAAAAGAAGCGGCAGAGCACACACCTGCATTCTGGCGCTCTGCTTGCTCAGATGAGAGCCTTCGTCAGCCGACGTGTAAAGCGACAGGTACCCGCGGTGCACCGACGGGTCGGAGCCGCCGGCGCCCTCTGGACCCAGGATACCCGCCGCCGAGGCGAGCGCGAGCTTGAGGTCGGCCACCCACTCGAGCGCGCGCTGCGTGCCGCGCCACGCCACGACGATGTCCCTGCGGCCGAGCGCGGCGGCGCCTTCGTCCGTGGCCACGGCGACGTACCCCATCCAGTTGCACTCCCTGGCGCGGCCCTGCCGGCAGAGCGGCCGGAGGAGCACCTTCCCACGCACCTCGGCGCTGGCCGTGGCGTAGAGGTACCGCGTGGCCTCGTACCACCCCGGGCGGGACACGTCCACGCGCCGGAACAGGTCGGCGCGGCGGTACCGGCACAGCCCGGCGTTCGGCGACCGGCTCTCGCCGATGAACGCCTCGTACGTGGCCATGATCATCTCGCCGTAGGTGATGAGGCAACGCCGGAGGTCCACGTCGAGAGGATCCAGCAGGCCCTCCCAGTGGTTGCTGCCGTGCAGCTCCCCTCCACCGCCCGGCCATGTCGCCGGAGAACATTTGTTACCGATCTGAATTCTGGATGTTGTGGTCCTCTTCCTCCCCTTTGCCAATCTTTGTGGCACTGCAACTGCAAGTCTGCAAGGTTATAAAATTTGACCTCGGAGCAAGCAAGGCGTGTACAAGTGGAGCATTCTTTTGCTCACATGGCACATGACAGTGGGCATGGAAAGAATTCAAGGATTCAGAGGGAACCGGGACCGTCTGAATCTGTCGGTATATAAATTGATTTGAATATGTTGCCGGCTACTAGAACTGATTATCTGACATTATTATGCTCTATATGGTCTTCAAATGCTTGAATTGATAATTTGACATTCGCATATATAGCCTTTAGATCCCATCTCTAGACTAAATTTACAGTCTACGGCCACAACAGCTTTTGCTTTTCAAAAAGAGAGGATTGAAAAGCAGTTCTGGATCTATCAGACCATGACCAACAACTGCAACTACGGAAAGACGAGAAGAAAGGAAATGAGATCCATGGGCTGTTGGGTACCCTTTTTCATCGCAAAAAATGAATGCTGAAATAATATATGCAAAAAAATCGCACATCACAACATTGCCTAATCCGATCCACTGTGAGGAAAAAAAACTATCTATCCAGCATTGGGAAGAAGAATGATCACCTCCGCTTTGGAAGAAACCGAAGAATTTGTTGGGGGTGAAAAATGGCGGCATGTCAAAACCACCTCTCCGGATCGAGCATCTTGACAAGGGAAGGGGAAGTTGTTGGTCTCCCGGATGCCAAGATGAGATCCAAGAAAGGGAGAAAGATGTTCTAGGACAGAGGATTCGGCCAACCGGGGCAACGAGAATTTTGTCTCACCCCCACCACCTTAAAATATCTCAAGGTACGAAGTTTTCCTCTTATGGAGTTTTTACTGTTCTCAACAAATTCAGTACCTCAAAATTGATATAGAAATATTTATTTTTAAATGCAATGGCAGGAGCTCTTCCTTTCAATTAAGAGATACCAAATACATAATGAGTTGTATCAATAAAGACATAATACGTCATATCGTGTAATTCTAAATAAAAAATAAAGACATAATTAGCTGTCTTCAGAATTTAGTAAGCCATACTTTTGCCGCACTACATAAATTCATGGAAAAGATGTTTCCTAATACTAAGTAATAACAAAGGTGGTGAAAAACATCCAAGCTGTATTATTTTTTTTTCTCAAAGCTCCACACTGCTCAACAAATTTAGACTTTATTACAATGGATAAAAGTCAATGAAACTCATGATTTGAATACAGAAAAATAGTGAAGTACAATTTAAAACACAACGGCACATGTGTTCTGGTAACAAACTGGTAAAAGATGAGTTGCCACCTGCCAGGCTAATCAGTCATCATCCTCATGGTCGGCCAGATGCCACCGGCCATCCTTGCCTTTCACCATACCTTTGTTCTGTACCACCCACCATGATGATGGAACAGAAAACTCATTTTTCAGTGCATCTTCATGTTTGTTCACCAAAGCAATGTCTCGATCAACCAACAACTCGAACCCTCCACTGCTCCCTGAGCCCCTGCAACCCCGTGCATGTAGCATTCCATGTCATGCCATGTCAAGGGGTTTCCAGGGGCCTTCAGGTAGGGTGATTCCCCTGTGTCGATCATTAGCTCTGTGCCGACATCACTGTATCCGAGCTTTGGCCATTTTGGGACCACATCAGGATAGTTCCGGACTCGGAGCAATCTCAGGTCTGCTGTACTGTCAAATGCTTTCTGAAAATCAGGGTTACCGACTCTGGGGCTTCCAAATACAAACGCGGACACAGGGCAGCTCCTGTTGTAGCCATGGGAGATAATATCAATTGCGTTGATGGTGGCAAGTGCTGCTCCTAGGCTGTGACCTGTTATGGTGATGCTCGTCTCCTCTGTCTTGTACAAATCCTGTATCCTTTTGACCTCGTTTAACACCTGCTAATTTTTATTAGTTTGATCAGCACATGTTTATTATATTTTTATCAGCTGATGAGCAAAATGAAGAAGCTACATCAAATATGCATAATCAAGGAGACAATGATGCATGCTGGGACAGCATTATTCAAGGTCCTGTTTGTTAAAAGTATTTCATATTTTTTGAAGAAACAACCACAAATTCTTTGTGTTCATGTTCTTTTCTCTCTCATGCCTAGCGCCCTCCATTCCCAGCCTCGTTGGTATCAGTGGAAAAATATTCAGGGGGGACCCTGGTTGACTTCTCAACAAAAAGAATCAAACTTTTCATCTTAGACTACAGACATACAGTACACTACTTGCGTGGCTTGTACCATATTTGTGTTTTTGCATAGTAGGCTTCAGTTGGCTCACAAGTGGAATTATCTCCCTCCCGCCTGAAATCATCATGATGTTTCCCTAGTGCTGAGGTGGATCAGAAGAAAAATACCCATATGGGTGGAATCTTTTCTTCATTCCTTTTTGAAACTAGCTACAGGTTTTGGTATTCACTAAAGGAAAGCACCTAAATCGGCTTCAGGTTTCGACCTAGGCTGGTGGGAGGTTAAATAGCCTCCCCACGACCTGGCCAATATTCCCACTGGTGGGAACCAGATATTTGTTTTTCATAGATGGCAGAACCTTCAACATTACCTGTCAATGCACTTTAACTAATTTCTATAGTTACGTATTGAATTAAACCACCTAAAATCTGTGCATTGTTGGCTTGTTGCAGGGGATTTATTCATTGACACCTTAATGAGCTCCCAATGGTGAAGGGCTCTACGCCACCCCGGTCCAATCCCAAAGATGCAGACATCTATTTCAAAAAGTAACAGTCCTTGTGCTCATTTCTGAGTGACGTGAACCGCACTTCTCAAGCACCACTACTCAACTAGAGAACACCTGCCTAGATATAGTGCCCACAAGTCATGCTGTTTCAATTAAGTAATGCTCTTTACAGATACCATGTCGTTCTTTCCTTTGCTTGAACTCTAATGAAGGGGGAAGGGACACTTTCACTTCAAGGATATACATGATTAACAAAGCATACACTACACTCTAGACCTTGCTGTTTAACTTGTTCACAGATTGGTATTCCTCAGAAAAACCGGAAAATTGTGTATTGCTTAATGAATATTCTAGAATTTGAATGAGTTACCTGATGTCTGGCACTTTCTTTGTTATATTGTGACCCTGGATCAGCACTTGTGTAGACTGAAAGCCACCCTCCATGCACACAGGGGTTAGTTGCGCTGCCTGGAAGAACTATTTCTGAAGCAGGCACCAAGGAAATATCAAGATCATCCATCCACTCTACCATCCGTATTGTGCCACGCCATGCCACCACCACATCCCGCCTTCCAAGCACTTCCTTACCCTCGTCTGTAGCTACTGCAACAAACCCCATCCAATTTGACTGCCTGCTCCATGCAGCCTTTGAAAGAGACTTAACCATGAATCCATCAGGTAAGCTGACAGTACACATTGCATATATGAACTTTGTAATGTCATACAAATTTGGGTTTGATACATCCACCCTGCTAAGGAAGTCCCTGCGGTTGAAGAGGCAAGACCCAGCATACCTTGATCTTCTCTCTCTGTTTAGCCCGGTATAGGCTGCCTGGGAGAGCTCACCATAGTTGATGATATTCCTACGAAGGTCGAGGTCGAGAGGATCCACTAGGCCCTTCCAATAATTCAAGCCATTGAGTTCTTTCCATCTTTTGGCAATGTTCCCCATACCTCTTATAAGACTCATCTTTGTCATGTGTGTGCTTCTCTTTCTCTTGCTTGGTTTTCTACATGCTACAAAAAACCAGAACTTCATGTTCCACCTGCACATATATAGGTAGGATAGGTGCTAGCTTGTCCATCAGATTTGCAGTTCAGTATGCATGAAGAATAGAAGCTCCCCTGTCATTCTTTCAGCTTATCAATCTGCCAGCCAACTAGGGCAACAGGCATTCTGGATTTCAAAGCAAAAAAAAGAAGCTTGCACGGATCAAATAAGGACCTAAAGAGAAATAGACCATTTAACTTTATTCCAACTATAATGACCAGACAAAGTAGGGAAGGCAAATAATGTGCAGCCTTCCATATCTTTGCGTCCCTCTCAAGATAGGCAAATACGTTATAGGACCAGTAGGCAGCAGTGGACCAGCTTGAACCTTCTGGTGCTCTCCAGCCAACAGGCCTAGTGTAAAGGTAAAATACAGTTTACAGCCTCCGGACCATCATCCAAACTAGATGCATCCATCAAATCATGCAGAAAGTTAAAGCATTTGGCACTGAAAATCTTTACTAATCATGCTTTTAAGTATATATGTACAATGATACGTTTGTCATCACCAAAAGAAAATTGCAAACAACAAAAATATATATAAAAATAGCAATTCTGTATGCAAAGGATGGATGCACCCAACTCAGGAGTCTCTTTTATAAACAACATACATACAGTACATACTAGACACAGGAAAATTGCCCTAAAGCACTAATCACGATAACTTGGAAAGGAGTAGCATGATTAGCTTAGGTTTCACTCCATCCTAACAAAGATTTTATCCATTTTAGGATAAACGAGGTCTATTTGGTTTCAAGGTTTTTGGTTTCAGCACTTTCCTTACTGTACAAATGTTAAAAAAAAAAATTACACCTCAGTTTCCAAATACTTGGATACTTTGACGAATGACCAAAATGTCCTCGTAAAGTTATCTAGAATACTTACATAGTTCTTTTATAGGAGCAAGTGCCAAGTATTCAGAAGCAAAAAAGTGGTGAAAAGTGTCAAGTATTTGGAAACAGAGGTTGTTAATAACATAGATACACCTCATAATATACCTGTCACTTCCAAAGTACTTCCACCGTCAAACTTGATGTTCTAGATTTGTCCTAAGTCAAACCATACCAATTGGTGTCATAGGTGTTGATACTTTTATGTATAAATTTAGTCAAACTTTGGATATTTGGCTTAGTATTTTGTGGCAGAGGGAGTATGTTTTGTTGGTGTATCAGCATCAAATATCAAGCCTTGACCAAATGCACACAATTTAGTACCTCAAAGGCTCAAAATCAATTAATTCAATTCAATACACTTAAAAAAATAAAAGAACCATCATGCATTTCAAAGTAATAACTCTGTTTCCCTTTAACCTTTTGTGTAAGTTGCAACTATTGTGATATAAATTAAGGATAACAACACAAATAAATTGAAAGGTCACTTCATTAGTGCTTCTCAAATCTGTGCAGAGAAACTTGCAAGTAATTTCTTGAGACATCAAACATTTGAAGAAATACAATTCAACCTTCCAACTTCTATGCACAAGAAAGTAACAGAATAGTCTCAAGTATTACACAATGCTTTGCTCATGAAACTGAGCTTGATACCAAACATGAAGTATCCTGTCTGAGCACTAGTAATGCATGACCATATGATCCCTGCAATTTTGCATGAATGGTGAGGATCTTTAATCCAAAGGAAACAATATTTTTGTAGTTTTACCAAAACTGTAAGTGGTTAGTTCTATTATTGGTTCAGTTTAGTCCTTTTTTAACCTGCTTTAACTTTGTCGCTAACAGAATGGGGTCATCATGACACACTAACAAGTGAACTGAGAGATATGTAATGCGATGAGTGCATGATTGAAAAACATGCACCATTAATTGGAGCCATAAGATAATACCATAAGTTACAGATTTTCAGGCGGCTACACTCAAAATAATGTTGAAAATACTGCACCTGTTACTGTACAAATGCATGTTCTATGGCATTGAGCGGAAGCCTCAATGCCATGTGGAGTTGTGGACACTTAGGTACAAGATTGCATTCTATTTGGAAGTACCATACTTTTCCAAAATACTCTGAACTGCTGCAGTTTCCAAAGAAATAAAAGAAACTGGTCTTCTTCAATTATGTGAAATTCATATTTTAATACTCCTCTATTATCATATCACCACTGAACTGAGACAGGTTTATTTACTGAGAAAACATAAGTTTCCCTTCTAGATGAATCCATATAGAGAAAAAAAAATCAAGAACACATCAGAGAGAACATAATAGTCCCTTACCAAAAATCCCCACAAGAGCACACCCCATCTTCAAATCGGTGGAACCGACGATTATCCCTAAGAACCACAACTCTACCTGTGCACTTAGTTAGATACTTAATTGCATTGTGGCAATCATCACACACACGCGCAAATTCTTCATAACTCGGATTGGCACACCTTGTGGAACAATCAAAAGACCTAACCCTATTGCTAGCCTTTCACTGTGATACCTCACTGTTGCTCGCTTCTCATCCCCATCCACATCCTTAACCACTGCACTAGTGTCTGCCACATAACCAGCTGCCTCCATCTTCTCACCAACTTTCTCTAGAACCTTGTAAATTTCCTCACTTCGTTGGTGTCTCCTGCAGTTTGATACAAAGCTATGCACCTCCCCTGCAGCTTCTAACCAGCTAAGTCCTGTTTCTTTCTGTATACCTGCATCACGCATTGCTTTCCTAGCAAGAGCTGCATCACTATGCCTTCCTGCAGCTGCATATGTGCTTGACAAAAGCATATGTGCCCCAGAGCTACGAGACCCAGTCTCAAACAGCCTCTTTGCAGCTATTGCTGCAGTATCAGCATCCTTAAATATACGACATGACATGAGTAGTGCACCCCAAACAGACTCCGGTGGTTCCATGGGCATGGACTCAATAAGATCAAGCGCTTCCTTTATACGTCCTACACGGCCAAGTAGGTCAACCATTGAAGCATAATGTTCAGCCTGTGGTTCAATGCCATAATCTTTCATGAGAGAAAAATATAGCTTCCCCTCATCAACAAGGCCAGAATGGCTACAAGCAGTGATCAAGCACAGGAAGGTTATGTGATTGGGCCGGAATCCAGCGTTCTGAATCTCTATAAATCGCTCAAATGCTGCAGCAGTATGCCCATGCTGAGCAGATGCAATGAGCACTGCATTCCAAATGCCAAGGTTCTTCTCAGGTGCTTCATTGAACACCCGGTAAGCACAGTCTACAAGCCCACACTTTGAGTAAAGCGAAACAAGTGAGCTACCAACAAAAGGTGATGCATCAAGTGCTGTCTTTGTAGCCCTGGCATGCACCTGGGCTCCAAGCTCAAAAGAGTGTCGCTACAGCACATACACGGATGATGCAAGAAACTGTGTAGTCATTCACCGGCACGGCCTCCTCCAGTGCCAAGCGGAAGATTCCCATCGCTTCAGGATGCATCCCCGCGTCAGCATACCCACAGATGAGTGCGGACCAGGAGACAACATTCCGTTCCGGCATTTCCTCGAATAACCGGCGGGCGTCTCCAAGGTGGCCGCACTTGGCATACATGTCGAGAATGGCCGACCCAACAAACACGTCGCCCGCGAACGGAGTCTTGGCGGCGAGGCCGTGGAGCGCGTGAGGGGCGAACGGAGGGCGCGACAAGGTCTCGGCAGCGGCGACGGCCTTCGCAGCCGAAGGGATGTTGCGGTCGGTGGCGGGGACGCCCGCCGCGAGCATGCGGCGGAACGTGTCGAAGGCAGCGGCGGCGAGGCCGTTCTGGGCGAAGGAGGAGATGAGGGAGGACCATGCCGCGGGAGAGGGCGGCGCGGGGAGGTCGAGGAAGGCGCGGAGGGAAAGGTCCGGGAGGCGCGCAGCGCGCGTACAAGGTAAGGAGGTGGTGGCCGAGCAGCGTGTGGGAGGAGGCGGTGGCGGGGATGTGTCCAGCCTTGAGGAGGTGGCCGTGGAGCTGCTGTCCTTTGGGGAGCGCGCGGGCGGCGGAGAGGGCGACGAGGAGCTCTGCCAGCTCGCGCGCGACGGCTGGAAGCGGCGCGGGCATTGCGGGCGACAGCATGTGGAGTGGAAGGGCACGGGCGCACGGCGCGCGGGTTGAAATATTTTCGACCTCGAGCTGGGCCTGGCTAATGTAAATGGTGTATGGCAGGCTGCCCAGCACATTCACTCCCGCTGGGCCGAAGCCGCCGCGCCGCGTAGCGCTCCTGATTCCATCCGGGACACGGGCTGGCCTTCTTCCAGCTGGCGCGAACGAGCGGCGGCGACGCCGACAATGGACGGGCTGAGCGGAGTCAATCTCACGCCGTTCACGTTCACCGTCCACTGTCCACATGTCAAATTTCTAAACGATTCGCGGTGACTTAGTCATATTTTAAAAAGGCCGAAAATTCGGCTCATATTATACGGGGGCACATCAATAACGGGTTATTTCCGTTGCACATCGCCCACGGGTCCCGCTCCAGCGCCGGCTCGACTTTGGTCGGCAAAGTCGGTCGGCACGCGATCCGCGGCCCGACCGCCAACGCTCGCCGCCGACGCCAACAAGTGGGGAGGGCAAGCGGTCTTGGACGATCCCCGCAACTTCGCGGACCCGCCACCGGCGCCAAGTTCCACGACCGCTTCCACAATCGAGGTACCCTCTCCGCATTCAGACACCATGCGGGAGCTGTTCCCCGATGAAGGCCCGGCTCGTGGGTGGAGTCGGCCGAGGGCATCGAGCCTCCGCGCCAAGAACTCTTTTCCCCACAATAGTTTCCCCCTTTAGTCTAACCTCCCGTGATCCGCCGCCGTTGAAGCTCCGGCGATTCGCTTAGTGTGACTGCCACTACGTCTCACCCAAGATCTCGCCAATGAACTAGTGGTTGTATTGAAAACTCTATTTTCCCTTGATGCAACGTGCAATTTGCACGCTGGCGCGAAAAAATAGCGGCTTATTTAAATCTTGGCCGCTTCGACGAATCAACAACTCATTAGGTCAACCCTGTCCCCTCACCGCGTTCGTTAAATTTCCAAGCGATTCATGCCCTCGAGTCTGGCTGCCTCAAAAGCCGCCCTCCATGCCTCAATCCGGGGCACACCGCGGGTCAATCCGCTCTCGCCCGAATCCACCGCCATGCCTCAACCCTCGGGCCCCGCCCGATCCGCCATGTCCAAAACCGTCCGGCTCCGCCCGTACGGCGCCCGTCAATCCGCCATGCCTCGACCCTCCGCTCCTCGCCGATCCTCCATCACGCCCAAACCCTCGGCTCCGCCGGACGGCCCCTCGCCAATCCGCCATGCCTCAACCCCTACGCCCTCGCCCGATCCGCCACCACGCCCACGCCCTCCGCCTTTCCCGAGTCCGCCCTCCTCGACAAGGTAGTGTATCCGGGCGGTTGCTACGGGACAACGAGACCATAGCTAAAGGCAAAGACGGCGATGGCGAGACCATCCAAGTGCTTCTTGCTCGCCCATCCGCCCGCCCTCACCCGCTACTTCATCTACTGCCCCGTCTTGACGGTGGATTACTTCTTCGAGGCGGCCGAAATCGCGTGCCATGACGGCGCCTTCCTCCTCATACGTGTTGTCTTCCCACCGTAGTCTCAAGTGCGGTCGATGTCGCCCGACTTCTTCGTCTATAGATCCGGCCGGGGATGCCGGCTGAGCTCCTCCAGCCCCCTCGCACCTCTACCCGCTCGCTAGCCTATCCAAAGAACGCCGGCGTCTTATCGTGTGGCGAGCACCGCTTGTCGTGGACCTCTTACTCGGGCCCGCTTTCAATCGAGCCACAACCTATGTGTCTTCTCGAGCAAGACCAAGTCTTGGAGCACGGCTTGCAAGGCTGGGATA
The DNA here is from genome assembly GCA_015847255.1 of Hyparrhenia diplandra. NCBI lineage: Eukaryota > Viridiplantae > Streptophyta > Magnoliopsida > Poales > Poaceae > Hyparrhenia > Hyparrhenia diplandra. Next base: position 22,589 of record JADLZK010007866.1, read on the forward strand.
CGGCATGGGTGAATATAGACATTTTGATTTTGTACCCTACAAGATGTTTGGTGTTGAAGGAAGATCAATGGCCTGGTCGATCTCAGGAGAGGCATCTTCTTTGTGTAACTTCGGTGGCCGGGACCCCGAGGTGGAGCTGATCCCGCTGCCGCCACTGACACGTGTCAACAACATCCGCTTCGGTGAGACCTCTTTTGGTACCATGCCGCCTCTGGACATGATTCGCGATGTCAGCTGCAAAGGTGGCTATTTCAGGTTCATTGAGATTGAGAAACAGATAGGATTCTCGCAGTTGAATTCCAGCAGCACCGAAGAGTTAAACCTTGGATGGAAGGCCACCATGTACCATAGGAGGATTCATTCAGATAGATGGTGGGATCCATGTGGCAGTTTCAACTCGGCTAGCCTTTTGCCCACTGACTCATGTTTCCCTGTGTATGCTGAGAAGATCTGGGACTACAAGAAGAAGAAGCTAGACATGAACAGTGTGATAACCTCATTTCCCACACTGGATATGTGCTGCAATGATGTCGTTTACATGTTGGCCAAGGTGAAGGGTACTGACCCAAATGGTTGGGTTCTTTCCATCCATAAAAAAGCAAGAAACTTCAGAAGATTGCACCCTTCTCGCTAAGAGTCCCCTTATCGGTTGCATCTTTTCGCAATGTGGATTCTCCAAGCATTTTAGCGTTGCTCGTGTAATCTTACCTTCTCGCTGGCGCATCGAAACCCATGTATTTGTTTGCTAGTGTCGTGCTTCGCTAGTAACATGTCTTGGTTCAAAACAATTTGCATTATTATGTTATTCGTTTCTTCTTAAAGGTGAAGGAATTTAACATTGTTTAACTTGGTTTGGGTGATCATAGTATTTTCTCGCATTAATGACTATCAAAGAAGTAGCTAAACCAATGTAGCACTAAAATTAGGCCTCTCCACATTAGGGGCACAATCGACTAAAAGCATCATGAGAACACCAAAGCACACATGCATTGTCCCTTTTTTCTTAAGGTTCTGTTTGTGGTTTGTATCATGATAGTACAACCTGCATGCTGTTGGCACTTGGTAACTACTCCCTTCATTCCAAAATATAAGGCATTTTGGCTTTTCTAAGATACATAACTTTTGTTATGTACTTAGATATGCACTATGTCTAGATACCTAGTAATAAAAGTAATGTATATAGAAAAGGCAAAATGTTTTCTAATTTGAAATGGAGGGAGTAATTACTATGGTATTTGGTTAAACACTAAATGCTTTTATTTGTCCCAAGCATCTGTATACATGCACTCTTTTTAAACAATATCTAACACTAACTGTTGATACTAGTGACATTAATGGTTTGGGAACCCAATAGATATACCTATAATGGTATAGTTTGAAAGTTGAAGGATGTCGGGAGGAGGCGAATTTTCGTGCTTCAACATATCCGAAGTCCTGTGGCCCTCATAACACACGCTGATACTGTTTTCATCCCATGTCTAGTGGGTTTGTCCTCCGATTCTGTGGTCCTCAACATTTGACCCTAGCAGCCCAGCACTTGTTTTCCTAGTTACCACTTACTAGTTAGCTTTGGATGGCCTTAGACGGCCCGTTCATCTTGCGTGGATCACCATTGTAGCTACCTTAGTGTGTATTATTGACGGATATGATTCATGTTTTCCCTCCTCAGTTATTAGTTGTGTAATTGTTTGCCGTGTGGGAGTTGCTGCAGGTGCGTGCACCACCAATGGATGGAAGGATATCAAGTAAGTATATATGGTCTTTCTTGAGAATAATTATGAGACACTTGCTTTGCTTGATGCATAACTGATTGCTGCTTTTTTATTATCAGGGAAGACTTCATGCCTTTGGTGCCCTATGTTACATCAAGTCTGTTGGTTCAACAAAAGCTCAGGCAACTTGGTATTGATAATTTCATTATCTTTGTGTGGTACATCCTGTATATGAGAAATTAACTGGTATTTCATTGCAGAAAAATCTTTTGATGAGGTCAAGACACTAATTCACACTGGTGTATCATCAACTATGAACGTCCATATTCACTAAGTATGTTACATTCTGGTTAATAGTTGGCTAGCTCTTTTTTTGTCTTCTGTGCATCATCCGTGCATATAAGTTTTGTGTGCCTGCCTTGGGTTCCCTAGAAGCAAAGTCCATTTCTCATTCATATGTCTGATTTCAGTTTGGTGCAACAATGTAGGTTACACAATTTGCTACCAAAAATGGTCTAGGCAAAGTTGCCTCGATGCCGTGGGACGTAATCAAGCGGTAATTATAAGTTATCTTTATATTTGTAAACATGTACTTTTGCATAATCTACTTATGACCTGTGAATTTTTTGTTCCTCAGAGCTTCTAAAGATATTAGGTACATGCTTTCTCAAAAACGTCGTAATGGCCCATTAGCAAGTGCAAAAGCTGTCAGAGAGCAAATTCATGTTGCAGTTGAAGCTTTAGACAAGTATGTGGACTAATAATTTCTCAATTCACTTATTATTATATATAAAAGATTAGCGGTTGATTGTTTTTGCACCTGTTTTTTTTTTTCATTTCAGGGGCTCCTCAACATGCTCCCACCGAAGTTTCTTTGGACACATGGAAAAGCATGGTCTCTCGTTGGGTGCGTGGATAATGAATTGCTCGTGGAGGGAGCATTTCTCATAGCAAATCCATCCGAGTGTCTTACATTATCTATTAAATGTGCCAACACTAACGTCACTTTATCCTTGGATGACGGGATCATTTGATGCAACTCCATGCTAGGGCTAAATTTTAAGTACAAGTTTAGAATGGTATATACCATTATGTTGTCTACTTGTTGCAAGTCTTTGGTGTATGTACTGAGAAGATATTTCAGTGCTGCATGTATGTTACATTCAGAAATGCTAAGCTTTTGTGAGCTGCTTTATCGTGCATTTTGGATTCTCAGTTGAGTGCATTTTGGATTCTCAGTTGAGCCTTGGGCCCTATTTGGTAGGGTTTTGACTGGTGAAGCTAGAAAAGGCCACATTTGGTTCTCGAATAAGAAGGCCACATATTTGTGGCTTCAGCTTCATCAGTTTTTGTTTGGTTTTTGCGTTATTATAGGCTTGTTTTTGTGTTTGGCAGACATAGAAACTATAGGTGAAGCTCTCCAAGAAGAAGTACTAATGAGGCCCTGAGCTTGGGTAGGCAAACTAGCCCACACTTTGCTCTCTTATTGTGTCTGGTGCGTCAAGCCACGAAGTTAGCTTGTTCTCTTATTATGCCCGTTTCATCAAAGCTTGCTCTATTGTCCACATTGTTCGTCAATGGAAGTGCACTATACTATGTACGATGTTTTAAAGTTCCTTTCCCATGAAAATCTAACTAGTTCTCTGGTGTTTGTTGAGTCACTAATTCACTATAGCCCTCGATTTCGAGAGCGTAATAACCCGTTTCTCTCGATGTATATGGCCATTGTCCCCTCGAGTTTGAGAGCACGGGATTACATCCGCCGCAAGCTTTTGTCGTCCGATCCGGATTTGACGTGCAGCTCGAGCTCTCATGACTCTTGGCAAAACTCCCAATGAAATTAAGCCCTTGGTTTAGGGACTTTTTTAGTCCTCGGGACTTAAAAGTCCATTTTTAGTCTCTAAGAAACTAAACAAGAGGGACTTTTTGAGAGTAAAAACCGATATTTGAGACTAAACCGAAAAAGACCAAGAGTCTTTTTGGGACTAAACAGAGGGAAGAAGTATTTGCATCGTCTCCCGAGTCCGCGATCGGCAGCCGCGCGCCGTTCGGGCGCCCCGCCCCACCCTCCCCCGCCCACCCGCCGCCCCTACCCTACCATAGTACGAACAGTCGGGATTAAAACAAAACAAGAAAAAATTTGAGATTGATTTCAATATTTCCGATCATGATTAATAGCAATTCTAATACAACGAACGATCTTTCTCCCTCAAATCAACATCGAGTGAGAGAGATCAAGATATAAAAATTAGCCATAAACGAAAGGGGGAAGAATGTAGACCGAGAGAGATGATTCAAGAGAACAATCCGGATATCTTTGTTGAAGTGGGCATGAGTGTAGTTGTTACATTTTTTTCGAGCAAGAGTCGAAGGCCACCACCACCGAACAATGGAGGAAACGCAGTGTACATGTCTTTGGAGGAACTGCATGCATGTCGGCCGTTTCCGTAGTTTCTCCGGCTAAATGGTGTAATTTCAATGGCGGGGAGCCCGGCCCGACATAATTCGGCCGTCGCTTCACAAGCCGAGCTAGAACTCGGCCCAACAAAGCCTTATTTTTTTTGACAACAACGAAGCCTTTATTTTGTTTATATCGAAAGAAAGAGAAGAGAAGAAACAAAAAGCATTTTTTGGATAAGAAAGAAACAAAAAAGACATTGCAATTTTACAATGTAAAACCCTAAAAACAAAAATAAGACTACTGTTTTGGCTCTAGAGATTTTTTTTTTTTTGAGTTAGAGCCGTGACTAAATCGCGGACGACCGCGGAGTTAAGTTAAGTCGCGGTCGATCTAAAAAAAGCAACTTTCCTATCTAGGAAAGTTTTTATTCACGCTTTTATCTCTTTTTGGAAAGTCGAGAGGTGGATCCAACCCGTGCGTAGCGACCTTCCTTTGCTTTTTTGCATGTGCTGATGTCAAAAAAAAAAAAAAAACAAAACATTTTTTTAAAATGACTATAAGTATTGAATGGTGTATCCGTTTTTAATTCCGTTTGCACCAAGGTCGTTCTACGCGATGAGACGAACAAAACTAGATCCCACTTTCGACTATGTTTTGGAGATTTTTTTTTCCCTAATATCAATTTATATATATTAACTTATGAAATATAACCTAAGTTGCACATAAAAGTTATATGTATAAGTTAGATGTTTTTTAAGTTATAAACTATAAGATATAATTATAAGTTTGACAATATGTTATAGTTTGATCTTATTGTTATGTTCTATAAGTTGTACACTATAAGTTATACGTATATGCTAGACAATACATTTTCTAGTTTGGTCTTTTTCGTTATGTTCTATAAGTTATACAATATGAGTTATACATATATGTTAGACAAGTACATCACTTAGTTTGGTCTTATTGTTATGTTCCATAAGTTGTACACTATAAGTTAAAAGTATAAGTAGACAACACATGTTGTAGTTTGATCTTATTGTTATGTTTTTATAAATTATACACTATAAGTTATACATATATGTTACACAATACATATCACTACTACAGATTTGTACATCACTACACGCCCTATCACTACCGAATTTGAATGAACCGCCGTTGTTTACCTATTTCGGCTTCAAGATCTAAAAATAGCTTAGAGTCACACACAACCGACGGTGAAAGACCACATCACTTTGCCGGTTGATATAAAATGCCCGGTAGTGATGTTTATCACTATCGGTTGAATTAGCCAACCCGGCTAGTGATGCAAGGTCATGGACCGAAATATTCATTCATCCCGCTTCACTCCTTCCTCGGGTAATGCGTGACAACCCGTGACTTCCCTCTCTCTACCCCGATATTTTCTCTATCCCCGCGCAACTTCGCCAGGACCTCGTCCCCAAATCTCGTCCCCCAAATCTCCATCCCATCCCGAGAGGCCGTGCAGAAGATGCTTGGCGGTTGGTGGAGCTCGTCCTCACCTTGTGGTTATTTTTTTCCTTCTATTTTTAGTGCGTGCTTGTGGTTTTTTCAGCTCTTGTGCGGCGAGGCAGAAGATCACGGGCGGTTCGCATGAGGAATATTTTCTCTCGGATCTTGTTTGCTCTCTCTTACTTTTTTTTTTTTCTCTTGGTGCCGAATCTTGTTTCTAATGCGGAAAGGTTCTTGTTTCTCGTTTTTCCCAAGCAGGTACATCCAAGTAGACAGTGCGAGCTTTGCCTCTCTCGTTTTCGATGGAGGTGTGTGTTGACATTTCTTAGCGCAATCAAAGAAAACAGGTATAAAACCCATCCCCAATAACAAATGCCTTTTTAAATGCTCCTACCGACATTGCCAAGTAAAACCACCATGTCGGGTGATCCGAACAGAACGCGTCAACGGGATAGATCTTGCCATCTTAGATATTTCATCGCAGACGGATCTATCATCATTGTAGCATTTCACCCTAAGTATTCGTGGTATCGTTATTTATATTTTCCCAAAGGAAGGCATGTGTTTATTAGCATGGCATCTAAATAGAGGAACATGTGTTTGCTTAGACCAAATTGTTCATAAGGGGGTAAGCAATAACGGTTGATGGATAGTGTGACACACACTTAAGAATCCACCAAAGAAAGGATAAAGAAAATAGATAAAGAATAAATGAATAACCTAATGGAGTAATTCTAATGTATCTAGTCATGGCCATACAAATGAATAGTTAGGATCATATGCAAACCGATTTAGGCATGGTTAGGTCTAGGATACTGGGGAGACCCCACCAGAAGTCCGCTTCCCACCAAGGCATTTATTTAACTCCTACAAAGACATACGAACGTGGGGGATTTCAAGGAACGGTCAAGGCTTGTCACGACCCGGCCGCCTACCCTCAACCGTGGCATGCTCTCATATTCGCGGGTGTCGTAATACACGGGCACCATGCCCGCATATCGAGCACTACTCTTGTCCCCCGGGATCCCCACTCGTCGAATGGACCGGACTAGAACAAGAGCAAACCCGAAGGAACAACGAACCGATATCCCACCTCTAATCAAGTTAGGCATATGATGATCAATGAAGAACTGATATGAACATGTCAAGATTATGATATGTAAACTATATGCTAGTTCATATACCAACACGGGAACATGAATAAGACTATACTCTAGTTCATAAGTTAGGCCAAGAATATAGATATAAGACTTGCAAATAGAAGAATGCTCCATTGAGAAGATATATTACCAAGGCACTTTCTTCTAGAAGACAAGCCCTCCTTATAGCTCTTCTACTCCAAGTGCTAACCAAGAACTAAGAAGAAGAAGAAAGAAGAAGTATAAGAAGAGAGAGAGGTAGAGGTGGTAGAGAGAGGAAGATCTTTGGTTTCTTTGGACTCCAAGTGGTGTGTGTTGAGAGAGGAAGAGAGGGAGATTACTTATACACTTGGAGGAGGGGCCTAAGTGCTAATTTACACCAAAACCGACACTGGTAAACCTTCCTAATCGAGAAAACTGACCATCCCACGGCAGTATCCCCCATTTGGCAGGTGCATGAACCGCCTCCCGAGGCTAGGCGAAACCACCTCGGGGGAGGGTGCGGCCGGCAGTTGGCGCACCCGCACAAGGTTCACCGCCAGGGTCTCGGTGGGGTGTCGTCCTTCGTCTTGAAAAGTTGTGGGCGGGCTTGGCTCGCCCAATTTTGATGGTTTGGGTCGATTTGCTCTCGGGCTTGTGTTTTGCAATAATGCGCTTTCCCGGGATGGCGTACTTTGGTCGGGTTTTTCACTTACTTTTATTATAAATCACGCAAAATAAAATTCTAGACACTACAAGTGGAATTTATTAGTGATAAATGTATATGAGTATAAAAGGTATAGTTTTACTCCCTTTATGGTAGTAAGTTGACGGAAAAAAAATGTCGTTGGCCGATCAACATTATTAGAAGCGGTGGTGCGCGACGCGAGGTTGGTGAAGCTCGTCCTCACCTTTGTGGTTCTTTTTTCCTTCTATTTTTAGTGCGTGCTTGTGGTTCTTTCAACTCTTCAATTTCCTTCTATTTTTTCCTTCTATTTTTAGTGCGTGCTTGTGGTTCTTTTTCCCTAAGAAATAACTAATCTTGGCTATGGTGTGTGCATGTGGTTACGTGTGGGGCAAGATCCACCGCAAGATCCTCCGCTGGCTCGTCGCTAAGATCCTCCGTGAGCTCGTCGCGAAGATCCATTTGCAGCTCGCCACGAGATCCACCGCAGACTCAAGCTCGTTCTTACCTTCCTCTTTGTCTATTGAATGAGTTAATTCATGATGTATGAATGAGTTAATTCATGATGTGTTGAATCTCTTATTTCTTGAATGATTTGTGAAGTGTTGAACCCTTCCATATGATCTATGAATCTTCCATGTAATCAATGAATCGATTCGGTTGTGATTGTTGAATCTCTCCTTTCTCGTGAATTGTTTATTGGAGTGGCAATGGTAGGAGCCAGCGCAGTATGCAGAGGGCGTTGCATGTGGGCTGGTAGAGCATGGCGGTGCATGTGGCGCGTGCATGCTCATTATTTTTTTTTTTTTAAAAGCACAACACCGACGGGTAAAAACGTCCGGTAGTGATAAAAATGGCACATCACTACCGCTATGGTTCTACCAGTTCAGTTTTCGGCAAATGAAGGGGGTTGGAGCCCGGCGGTGATGTACAATGTTCAGTAGTAGTGTATTGTAGATTTGGTCTTTTCATTATGTTCTATAAGTTATATATAATATAAGTTATACATATATGTTAGACAATACATGTCGTAGTTAGGTTTTATTGTTGTTCTATAAATTATACACTATAAGTTATAATGTATACACGGTACATCTTGTTAGTTTGATCTTTTCTGTTATGTTCTATAAGTTGTAAACTATAAGTTGTAAACTATAAGTTATACGTATAAGTTAGACAATACAAGGTTGTAGTTTGGTCTTATTGTTATGTTCTATAAGTTATACACTATAAATTATAATGTATATGTTAGGAAGTATATGTCGTAGTTAGGTCTTATTATTGTTTTATAAGTTATACAAGTATAAGTTATACGTATATGTCGCATTACATATCGTAGTTAGGTCTTTCTCGCCATGTTCTATAAGTTATATAATATAAGTTATACATATATGTTAGACCGGCACATGTCGTAGTTAGGTCTTGTTGTTTTATAAGTTATACAAGATAATGTTATATGTATATGTTATACGTATATGACTAATATTATAAAAGTTGCTTTTTATTTGATCTCCCCACCCATTACTATCTCTATACCATTGTCCCCGAATGATTTATGTCTCGAAAAAGTAAAAAATCAAAAAAAAATACCATAACTTAAGGCGTAAGAAAGAGAATGAAAAGAAAAGCTTAAAAAGGAAAGTTAATATACATAATTTGCTAGTAGAAAAAAATCAAAAAAAAAAATAAAACCTTTGAAACATATTCGAAAGTGGGATCTAGTTTTATTCGTTTCGTCACGTAGAGAACACAATGGTGCGTATGAAAAAAAAAAAAGATGCACCATTTAGGAATTATACCAATTTAAAATAAAATGTTTTACTTTTTTTTCGCCTACATAGCGCGTGACATCAGCACATGCAGACTAAAAATAGAGAAAAGAGCACATGCAGACTAAAAAAAAGAGAAAAGAAATAGAGCGAGAAAAGAGAATACGGGAGGGAGAGTGCACGCACGTGAGTCGGATCGACCGCGAGTTAAGTTAACTCTTCGTCGTCCGTCAAGAAAGGGAATTGGGTATAAAATGTCTTTTTAAGTCCCTAGGAAACAAAAAGTAGAGACTCTTTTTGGGATTTTTTCCCTAGAAGTCCCTAAAAGTACCTCATGGCTAATTAAACAAACATAGCCTAACACCGCTACCTACAATCGCGATGTGGCATTAACGTGTCAGTGGTTTTATTGAGTAAACATATGACTTGGCAACTATACCGTCCACGACCCGATGCCGTGCTTTTTAAGTTTAGCTGCCAGTCATGATCACAGTTTGCACTAAAGTTCATATTTTGAAACTTGGAGGTCTTCATACCTTGGTAGGTTGAATTCCAAACACAACCTTCTTTTGAATCATAGAAACAAGGTTTAGCTAGTTCTTGACACTTCGTAACTCTTTCCAATAGCTCAGTCTCAACCTAGGCTTGTTATAACCATTATAGCCAATATATACCTTGGTAGATGTGTTCTTTGAGACCTTAGAAACACACCTGCAAGACCCCTTTGCAGTGAACAAAAATCTACCTCTACCATTAGCAACAAAAAATCTCTAATTTTTAATTTCCATGAGGCCAAGCGCTTAACAAATCTGAAGATGGCTAAAACCATCTCTACTAGATCTCTTATATGGGAACGTATCTAGTGCAAACCAACACCTCTGTGTAAACCATACAAACTTTTAATCTGGGCCATGGTATGCAAACTTCTAGGGACACAGGGGATTAGGTAATTTTACACTTAACCGGTCCATCATTAATCACACTTTTGCAAATCCCCTTGCACCTCTCGCATCCCCGTTGTTGGTTTGCATGGTTTGTACGAGACGTTGATTTACACTAGATATGCTCCCCCTCTTATATTGCATTTTCTATAAATTATTTTAGGATCATAGTACTCAAAATCAATTTAGCTATAAGAGACCACTAGCAGATTATCTAAAACCTATCTCCTATATATGTCTACTATATACTCCCTCCGTCCCTAATTGACCGTTGTCGCCGGTTTTCGTGTCACAAGTTTGACTTGATTTGTATAAAATACATGCAACATTTATATCTCCAAATATATTTATTAAAAAACTAGACGAAAAGATCTTTTCTGGTGTTATTAATTACTTAGCATAAATATTTATATATTTTAATATATAATTGCCGGTAATAGTTTCTCGGGAAGAGAGAACGACGAACATTTAGGGACGGAGGGAGTATTTCTTTAGCGATGGAGAGAGGAGGTTGTCTCCTTTAAGGAGGTTCCTTGAAAATAGTAGGTATAGGAGATGAGATATGACATATGTTGCAACACCGTGTATCTCGTAAAATATCACTCTCTCTATTCTAAATTATAAGTTGTTTTGACTTTGTTGTTACATTCATTTTGTCATGTATCTAATAAACATGTATATGTAAGGTCTAGATGCATAAGAAAATAGATGTACCAAAAAGTCAAAGCAACTTATAATTTGAAATTGGGGAGAATTCTTTAATATACGGGCTTGCATATCTAAGAGCAACTCTATGAATATTATCTTTATATATTTCCTAATTGGTAGAAATAGGGATTGTGGCGAAAACAATACGTCCTCTCCTAGCTGAATTTTTCTTTAATGATATATCTAAATATGATCTTTCTCTATTCTGAGTATTTCGCTAGGCAAAGATAGAGAGGAGGAATGATTCTAGAGTGCATATAAGATATAGAGAAAATGTTGGAAGGTGGAAAAGATACAGAGCGATTTTTATTCAAATGGTTTTCTGATTGATGATACAAAAGACGACTGAGACTTTAAAACTCTTGGATGTGCTCTAAGCTGGCTCTCAGGTGATGAGACAATTAACGAACCAATCCTATTATTTCACCGTTATTACCACCAAAGCTAATTAACAGCTCCTCAGCAATGGTGGGTCGGCGAACGGCCCATGGAGCACTCCATGGGAGATGACATCGTAGGCCTTCTCCGTCATGTGCATGCCGTCCCAATTGGCGAAGCCGCTCGGGTTGCCCCAGAGCCTGGCCACTCTGTTGCACGGCCTGTTTACGTGGTACGGCTGGTCGTCGCCACCGCAGCACGCCGTCGGGGGTCACCGATGCCGAACCTATGCGGGTCCTTGACGAACTCCATGGCGGCACCGTAGTAGTCGGCGTAGATGAGCTTCACGTTGGGGTGCTGCGCCCTGAGCCGGCCGACCTCGTCGCGCAGCGCCTGGTTGTGCCTCTGCGAGAAATCGTTGAACCACCGGAGGCACCCGTGCTCGTCGTAGTCCGCGCGGTTGTTGCTCTTGTACCCGCTCAGGTACGCCGGTACGCACCCGACGGGAAAGTTGCTCGGGATCACGATCGCCTTCGCGCCCATACCGATGAGCTCCTGCTTGCAAAAATGCACGCATATATGCCATGCAAGCTCCGTTAAAATGACTGGAAAAACACGGTGTGATCAGGATTTGTACGACGACGAGAGGACGAAGTCGTCCAAGCATAACAGGCAACAGAGCACACACCCTGGCAGCAGAGCCAATGGTCGCGACGATGTCTGGGATGAACTGGTTGGCTTGATCGCGAGGCCTACGGGCGGCGAACCAAAAGTTGTAGTCGTTGCCGCCGATCTCGCCCAGCACGATGAGAGACTCGCTCAGGATCTGCCTCTTGGCGCCTGACGGAATGATTTGTGCCAATGGACAAATCAATCGATTAGGCACATGGACGGATGCCTAGCAGCTAGAACGTACAGTACTTACCATCCCAGGGAGCAATTCGTTGCAGCATTTCTTTGAACCATCCCATCTGCACGCCCAGGCAACAGGCCCAGCTTACGTCGTGGCCCCACCTGCGGAAATACTCCGGGGGCATCGCAATGGAGCCAGACACAGCGAAGTTAGCGCCAGTCGGGAACAGCCCCGTGTCCTTCTGCGGCAGATTTGGTGGTATCAGTGGCAGCTGGAACGCTTGAGCTGAAAGAATGCATATGGTGCCGGTGGTAGGTAAGTGGGTGAGGGTTAACACGCATTGTTAGCAACTTAGCATTGTATGTGTTCATCATGTATATATGCACAGGCTGATCGTTGCAGTACTCACCGTAGAAATCGATGAGGACGCGGCCATCGGTGATGCGGCCGGTGGGGTGGTGGAAGTAGGTCATGCCAAATGGGTACTCCATTATTGGGCTGCCGCTGCCGGCGAAGTTGCCGGTGTCGATGAGAGAGTCGCCGAAGCTGAAGATGCGCTTGTAGCAGCCACAACGCCCTGCGGGAGCGTTGAGCAGGAGGACAGCGGAGATGAGGGAGACGACGGAACGGTGTTGGCTCCTGAATCCCGTCATCTCTGAACAGTACTGGTACTTCTCTCTCGCTCGTTCTGCAGGGTTCTCCAGATGGCTTCGTTGAACCACCTTCTATAGAAGTCTTGAGCAGTGACAGTTTGGCGTAGTGTATCCCAAAGAAAAGTATGTTTCAATCCCTGAGAAGTCAAACCTTGATCCAATATCAAAAAAATGCACTAAAACTGTCTTTGGTGGACGTGCTATCCGCCCTACTCCCAAGCGGAGCAGACGGATAGAGGCACAAAGCATAGCTTATATATCCAGCAGCCAAAGATGAGTACCTTGTCTTTTTAAGGATAGATGAGTACCTTGTCATGAAGCGAGGCCCTCGCCATTGAAATTGACCAAGAAGGCCCTCGCCATTGAAATTGACCAAGAAGGCGTACTGAGAAATATTCAACGGCGACCCCGCTTATATACTGGCATTTTGAGTGACATTTTCCCGGCGGATGGCAAGGCGGTAGGCACGCAAGCAGTACTATCGCTCGTAGGACGGCCACAGGCCTCCTTGCCGGCAGTACATCCTTGTTTAATTAAGAAATAAAATTAGCAAGGCTTTATTTGGATGTAGATATTCAGGCTAAAGAGTTGAATTTGCGAAGACTTAGACATTCTAAAAAGATTAACGGGATATGTCATGACGTCAATATATCTAAGACACACTATGAATGAAAATTTATTGACCGATTCATGCATGTGTTCTTTAATAAATTGTACATAATTCAAATACTTGCTGGTCAAAGTTTATAAAGAGAATCTTTTCATGTATAAACATACTTATATCATTCTAGAACGGAGAGGGAGAGTTTATGAATTGTTGAATGTTTTAGACACATGGTGAATAGGTCTATAGAAACTAACTATCCATATTTACTGGCCACCTCGTTGGTTATAATAATAATAATAATAATACTGAGTTGTAATAAAATGTGAAATGGTCGGGACTGGAATCATATTTTATTCACAAGATATAGCGGAGCATACACATAGGACGTAGTTCACATTCAGAACAGGTTCTAACAGATCCTATCCGGGGAGCAATCAAAATTCTTCAGTATTGTCTTTCCTCAAATCAAAAAAATAGGTCGAGATCGAGAAGCTATATAAGAGAACAGCGCGCTTAGCAGGTGATCTTGAGCAACGGTGTGTCCGCGAACGGGCCATTTAGCACCCCATCGGCGATGATGCTGTACGCCTTCTCGGTCATGTGGACGCCGTCCCAGCTAGCGAAAGCGCCCGGGTTGCCCCAGACCCTCGCATTCTTGTCGCACCCTTTGCTCGTGTGGTACCGGCCGTCGCCGCCGCAGCACGCGACGAGAGGATCATCGATACCTGTCATCACGCGCCCATGCAGACCGAAGACAAAAGGAGAAAAGCAGATTCACAACTTATCATTAGCTCTCCATCTGGCATTTTGGCGTAGGAGAATTAGTATCATGCATGACGACTTACCGTAGTTCTTGGGGTTCTGGACGAACTGCAATGCGGCGCCGAAGTAGTCGGCGTAGATGATCTGAACGCCGGGGTTTTGCGACCGGAGCCGAGCGACCTCCTGCTGTAGCAGCTGGTTGTGCTTCTTGGAGAAATCGTTGTACCAGATGAGGCAGCCGTATTGGTCGTAGTCCGAGCTGGTTGGGCTCTGGAACAGGGACAGGTATTGCGGCACGCAGCCGATGGGGAAGTTCCCCGGGACGAGCACCGTCTTGGCGCCGAGGTTGATCACCTCCTGGACGGCGGCGCCGATGCGGCCGACCACCTGCGGCATGTACTGGCTCGGCGTGTCGCGGGAGTTGCCCGCGAAGAACCAGAAGTTGTAGTCGTTCCCGCCGATCTCGCCCATAACCACCAGGGACTCGCCCAGGACGCTCTTCGTGGCGTCTGCGGCATGCAAATGATCGATCGATATGGGCATATATATGGAACAGAATATAGACGAGGTGGTGTACATATGCATGTTTGTGCTTCATTACGTACCGACTCCAGGTGCGATCCTTGCGAGGACCTTCTTGAAGGACTGGAGCTGAAGGTCCAGGCTGGATGGCGACGGCATGTTGAAGTTGTAGTTGGACCTGTAGTAGTCATGCGACAGCCCTGTGGCCGCAAACACGGCGAAGTTGGCGCCGGTGGGGAACGACGAAGTTCCCTCCTCCGGTATGCTTGGCGGGACCAGAGGCAGACCCAGCGCTTGTGCTGAGACGACGACGATACATGCAGATTTGTGTACACAATAAACACACAGTGAGATCGACGACAATGCACATGCAGCCAATGCAACAATGTAGCTAGGTTCATGCGTAAATAATCCACGTCCGGATGCATACTCACCGTAGAAATCGAGTATGACACGGCCGTCGGAGACACGGCCGGTGGGGCGGTGGAAGTAGGTCATGCCATACGGGAGCTCCTTTATCGGGGTAGAAGTGACCGTACTCGCAAAGTTGCCCGTGTCAATGATGGAGTCACCGAAGCTGAAGATGCGCTTGAAGCAGCCGCACAAACCCACCGGGGAGGTGAGCAGGAGAACAAAAGAAACGAGGAGGATGGCACCACCTTTCATCTCTTCGATCTTCTTGAAGACTCACACAACTACACAGGCAAATGGTCTAGCTAGGCAGGAGGGGACGGCGAAAGAAGATGAGTTTCTAGGTTGTGATTCTTGTTCTGTGTTCCAGACGTGGGCTCCTACCAGCAATTTATACTGAAGTTGTACGTGATTAAGGACCGCCAATAAGGGATGCAATAAATCACCCGGGCAACAAAAATCTGTAAAAGGTCTGGAGAGATATTGGCCTCCCATTTTGAGGGTTCTTATTTGAGCTGTTGCCTTACGTACTTCTAGACATGCCTAATACTCCATATCTCTTTCAGAATACATAGCGCATTACGATTTGAAAAGGTCAAACTCCGTAGTCCGTAGTAAGTAAATCAATCTTAAACAACAATTGCTCAAATTATACTCCCTCCATTCTGAAATAGAGGACGTCCTGGGCGTGGGCTCGTTTCCGTAAAGAAGACGCCCCTGGCGTTTCATCTTAGTTTTGGACGCGATTGCCCCCGGCGATTGAGTTCGACGCTCGTTAATGCTACGCCTCGTTTCCTTCCCCGTCCGTTCAACGCTCGCAGTTACTACGCCGCGCATGCCGCCCGGCTCTTCTTTGCCAATCACGCTCACCTCCCTTCCTCCCTCGCCGTAGCAGCATAGGTCGCGCTCGCCGCCATGAACTCCGACGCCGT
The DNA here is from genome assembly GCA_015847255.1 of Hyparrhenia diplandra. NCBI lineage: Eukaryota > Viridiplantae > Streptophyta > Magnoliopsida > Poales > Poaceae > Hyparrhenia > Hyparrhenia diplandra. Next base: position 38,514 of record JADLZK010007866.1, read on the forward strand.
GCTCGCCGCCATGAACTCCGACGCCTCCATGAACTCCGACGCCGTGCTGCTGGATTCAGAGGTCGCGGACTCCGTCTTCAACGCCACGGACTCCGTCATCGAGGTCGAGGATTCCGTCGAGGAGGAGGTGCCGGACTCCATCGAGGTCGTGCCGGACTCCGTCGAGGTCGAGCCGGACTCCGTCGAGGTCGAGCCGGACTCCGTCGAGGTCGCGGAGTGCGGACTCGCCGAGGATGTGCGGACGCCGACGAGGTGGTCAATCGCCCCGCTGCGGCACGTTCCACGCTGGCGGTATCAAGGGAACGGCGCGAGCATGCCATCGTCCACGCGCCAGGAACGAAATCGCGAAAAAACGGCCTTCCAGCGCGCCAGAAACGAAAGTGTAACCAAAATCGCGAAAAAAAACGAGCTCATGCAGCCCATGCAAAAAGCAAAAAACAACGTCGAATGGAGAATCGAACCAGGGACCTCGACCAGCTGAGCGCCTCGGGATGCGTCAAGCTAGCCAATCGGCCAAGGAAACGTTGGTGCTACAATCCACCCGTCTCAGTATTTATTAGGGGCAAACATGGAAAAGTATCCCCTAATTAATCACTCCTTGGTTACCACAATCCTGTCCTAAACGTCTTCTATTTCAGAATGGAGGAGTATACAATAGTTAATAGTTATTAGTATACATAAAAGTAATATCAATAGATTCTACATTCCACGGTGGAAATAGTTTAGTACACAGTGATTTCAAAGTAACAATTGATGATGCGTGAACTTGGTGGTAAAAGTGTGCTTGTAAAGATATCCCAGAATCCTAATGTGATGTCTTATAAAATGAAAATGACTAGCATGTTATGTCGGGTATATCTTTAGTACTCCCTCCATCCTAAAATGTAAGTCATTTTAAGAATTCTGAAGTTTCACCAAATTTATATGACAAGAGAATAACATTCACAATGCAAACTATTACTATTAGATTCTTCATTAATTATCATTAATTATTTTTATAATATACCTATATGATATCACAGATATTTATAGTTTGCTCTATAATTTTGGTCAAACTTGATATGCTTTGACTCCAAGATTATTGGAATGACTGCCAATTTGAAATAAAGGAAGTAATTGTTAATTAACACTAACATTTCTAGTGAATTAGGGTCTTGCCAAAAATGGTTTGTGCCTGCATATATAAAGTAAATATATACCTGAAAGCACATGGATACTAGCCGTCGCTCGTATATGGGGATTGTTTGATTTGATATGTTGCCTTAGTCAACCTAAATACACTTTTGAGTACCAGAGTAACTTTTAGTTTGCTTATATTAACAAAAGGACGAATTTGCCTGCCCAATAAATGCATACTCACGATTTTTGAGTGTTCGTATTTCATTTTCTATTAAGAAGATATTCTATGAGTTATATGGAGCACCATTAAAAGAAAGGTTTCTAGTGGCGATATTTTTCAGTTTGTACTTTGCTTTTTCAAACCGCTAGTGTGAAAAGCAAACTGAAAATATTTACAAGGTTTCCTTAAATCAGCACATTCCACTAATGTCAGTTAAGGACCGCTCGTCTAAATATTTACATGATTTCCTTAAAGACAATGCCAGTGAAAATCGATCCATATAGACTGGCACCATGCTTATACAAATTGTCATTGTAAATAATTTTACAAAAATTGTAAATCGGCCAAACAAAACTAGCAAAAAGAAAATCCAGAAGAGACCCACAAGCCACCCCATGATAACAAACAAGTCATATTTCGTGATTCATAGTCTACCCTACTAATACACCAACTTTTCTTCGCTATGGTCAAATCAGAAAACGCCCCCTTGCGAGGAGCCACAACTTCATGCACACACCAAATATACCCACAAAAATAACAACATTCAAAATAAACCGTCCGGATCTAATCTCACCTTTCTCTCTCTTTACTCATTGATAATCCAAGGGTCATAGTTGATTGTGTCAAACCTCATCGTATCCTCCCGCACCCATCGTTTAGCTGTCGCCGCTAATCACGCGTGAGACTCATGCGCCGTCCCCCTCCTCTTACCCGTCCCTTCTCCATCTCCCACATCTCCTTCCTCTTCGTAACCTTCCCCTTCCTCCGCCACGCTCAATCCATGGCCCCCGCCGCCGCCAATCCCGTCGAGGACTCAGGCCCTCGCACCCGATCCGCCGTACTCGATCCCTAGGGGTTGTGGTATGCCTGCCGCGGGCCAGGAACCCCAGGCGTACCGACCACCACATCCCAGGGGAGCAGTTCCGCCCCTCATCGGTGCCTCAAGGTCGGAGATCTACTCCGCCACGACGCCGCGACCACAACTAATGGTGTCGAGGCATTTCCGGGCGAGGGCGGGTAAAGAGTGCGACTAAAGAGTGGCGTTGGTTCGCATCACAACTCCTCGTCCGTTCAACGAAGGAGCCGTCTTTGCATCGCGGGAAGAGTTCCCCGACTATGAGCTGCTCCGGGGAAGGCACGCCGGACTTGAAGCGATCGTGGAAGCGTGCCGCCAAGACCGGGTTCGAGGTGTTAGATGGATCGTCTCGCTCTCTTCTCGTTCCACTTGTTCGGGGAGCACTCGGGCTTGGCGCTCCGGACGTGGATCCCGTGAGACGGACTTCGCAGTGAGCCTGGAGCTATGGTGGATGGAGTGGTCGTCGTGTATAAGGTGGGATGCACGCCGACGAGGAGGCATCTGCAGCAGAGGCTCCTTGATGGGGACGATATTGAACTGTCAGTCCTTCTTTTGCTATATAAACTAATCCTTTGATTGGTTCAACTACAATGATATGATTTGAATTTGATTGTATTTACAGCCATCGGCCTGTGAATGCTGCTGTAGTTAGCACTATGTGATGTTACCACATATGTATATAAATTTATTAAATTATAAAATCACTAAAGTACATGAGTACATGTTATGTTAACCCTCTATTTTGGTTATATTATCGTACTTTCCACCAATTGATCACTTGACTTGAGTCCTACAATAAGAAGAATCATATCTGATAGCAAAAGGAACAGTAACTTAGTCACTATCCTTACAAATTACACTACAAGCAACTTTTGGTTTCGATGAGCTTCCTATTTTCAGATATTGGATTGTAACTTAGTCTCTATTTTTTTATGTCTATGGAAGAGGATAGAATCCCCCACCTCATTGATGTGATTAATTAATATGAATTAGCCTCACAAATCGGGTTCTGATAGCTTTATCGATAAGTTTACATTTCACTACTAATAATTGAACACATGTAGCAGGTAATGCCCTGTCGTCTCTTGGCAGTCTTGCACCCCACAGATACCTGCTAATTGATGATGTACTTAAGTTGCCCCGCCGCTACCCTTAGTTTCCTTTACCATGAATCATCTTTAATTTGTTATTCTCTTTTCTATATGAAATTATGTTATAGAGATAGCTGATAGATATTACTAGAAAAGCACAACCAGCAGAAGACTTGACTACTTACGGTCTCCTCTGTAATTGTTAGGAAACAACCAGCCAGGAGACTACAGCACTCAAGGTCTCCTCTCTGTAAATTGCTAGGAAAGCCACTAATTGTGGCTCTATAAATTTATCCAGCAACCCCCCACTTATGGGTGTGGTGTTTCCCTCTATTATTCTACAATAGCGTTTGTGAATTTGTCTTGCTGAATCTTCGTCACAGTGTAAGTCATCTTCTGAAGGTGAAGGTGGGGGCAACCTAAAAATGCACCTTTAATGTTTGTTCAACTGCAGGTGACCATTAAGCGTTGACTATAGTTTTGAGTGCTTGGGCGTAGCATCGGTGATGACTGACGTCTTCATTTGCACCAAGACGGTCCGTTTCATTGTCAACCTGTGAACCTATGACCATCTTGACAATGTCGAAGACCTATTAACAGCTGTATTGAAATTCGTGTACGCAGGTAAAGAGCAACACGATCGTGATGGGGCTCTGAAAAAGACACATATCAGTTGTGCCTATGTGCAGCTCGACGCGATGGCTACACATGAGCTGCGACTTGAGGAGATCAATAAGGCCTTGCACATGTTTCTGCAGAGTAAGAGTGTGCGCTACCTTCTTTGGATGGACAAGGACAGCAAGTGATGGGCAAAAGGGGCGCCGCGCTGGACCAGACTTTTGTGTTGTGGCTCTAAACAAATTTACGTTCAGATTGGCGGTGCAGTGGGTAGTTGAAAATAGGTGTTAGCACGATCATAACTATCTGTTTATGAAAACCTATGTACTATTATGTATCAATTTCTTTTTGTTGTCTGAATTCAACAAAGTAGACCATATTTTCAGCATGTGTAGATGAAGCAAAAAGTTTCGTTGTCTGCATATATGAATGTGTTCTGGCTATTTTTAAGAGCAATATATATGAAGGTGTACTAACATCACAATGAGCATATACTCTAGTGATTATGATCGTATTTCTTACTAATTGTATTTTTTTAGTAATTACAATTCAATCCTTCGACAATACCCGCGGCAACGTCGGGGAATCCCCCTAGTTCTCAAGATACGTACGTACTGTACGTGCAGCGCTAAGTACTAAACATGACACGCCAAACTTTGGCCCAGAGCACAAGTACTACGCGCTAATTTTGTTGTTTGCCCTCGACGAAGCCGGACATTACGGCACCGGGGTTGAACATCCTGGCGGCGTGCAGTAGAACATTACGTCGGGGACGTCCATGTCGTGTCCGCATGTCTCCGCCGCCGCCGTCCTCGTCAAGGCCGCGCACCCCGACTGGAGCTCCGCCGCAATCCGATCGGCGGCATTGGCCATCATGACCACCGGTAAACGTCTCAGGCCATGAGGGATTTAGGGCGTCACGCAGCCCTGCCGCATCTCTTCTTGAAGTTCTGATTTCTGAACTGAACCATGAACCAAACGCGAAGCAGGACCATAGTACTTCAATCATCCAAACATTATACTCCTATATTATATATATTTATTACCATACTACCCTTAATTATATAAATAAATTTCGAAATTAGAATTATTCAAATTTTTGTTAGGTCAATTTTAGTATACATCTGGTGTATATGGGTCCACCATTTAATACGTACTCAGTGCCCTCCCGGTACCTTTAAAATTGGTTTCTTTGTCTTTTTAGGTTTAATTGAGGATTTAACAGCGTGTAGGTTGTCAGTGACTCTCTGTCTTTTGAACGTGCACGTCGGGGTAAGGTAAGTGTTAACTGCCCACGTTTCCCTAATGTGATTTAAAAAAAAATACAATAGATGCAAAGAAAAGAAACGAGTGAATAAAGGATGTAGGAACTGCTCGGCGGTTAAGCCCCCCAAGGGTGGGAGCTGGCTGGACAGGGTTCAATCCCTAGCTCCTACAATGGCCTCCAAAGAAGGCCGGGCGAGGTGTCCCTTTTCAAAACAAAAAAAGTGAATAAAGGATGTGTGATGTGCATTTGTCGCAGGCACAATCCAGAAGTCAACCACAAATTACGATCCTTTATTACATTGAGTCTTGTTTAAACAACAAGAACGCCCGCCTCTTTTAGGCATTGAGCTAGGATTTGATGTTATTCTATCCCATCAGTAAACGAATGGGTGTAAGTTTGCCCATTCTTGTATCTTTTCTTCTCTTTGTTGGTAATTTGTTGATAGTTGCAGTATACTATGTAGTACCATCACATAAACGGGAAAAAAAAAACAGGGTGGCCTATGTAGTACCATCACTATGTTGATAACCCTTCCACCGCTGGTTTAATGTGTGATAGTTGATTCAGGGTGGCCTATGTGAGTTCTTGATCTCCCACCATTAGAGCTGCGAGCGGATCAGAATCGTGAATACAAATTGCTCATTGCGCAATTGAGCACAAAATGAAGGAGTTGCCAAGGGAAAGACAGGCACAGCAAGAAGACTCTGAAATACTGCAAAGGTGTTTACTTCCTGATAATGCAGTAGTTAAGCTAAGCAAGTAAGCATCACGTTAATTGGAAGAACTGATGGTTACATTTACAAGGGAAATGAACTAGATAAAATCTCCGTTGTACCAGACAAGATGATCAAAGATTTGGTATCATCTTCTCCTTTTAATCGGCCATTTTGAAGTCATTGGGAGGTACCAAGAGTTTTGGGACCTCCAAGGTATAATTCCGTGGTTCCTCTTAGTACCTTCTACGGATGGTAAAAAGCAACCCCTTTTAATACCTAATTCTAGCACTATACAAAGGGAAGGATCCTCAGAAGTTAGAAACTACACCTGCATATACAATATACAACTAAAGGAATAATAGAGCATTGAAACTTTACAGAGAAACAGTAAATAATGACGAGTAAAACCTGTAACTGAAAAAGAGAAGGTAAAACAAAACCCAACCAATCACGTGAGCCACAGCCGAGAAGTGCAGTACAGTGCCGCGGCTCTGTAATCAGGCAAAATTGTCCAAATCATTACATCTTTAACCATACTGTGCGCATCCAAAAAATAAAGAGTAAATCTCTAACCACGTGTATTTATATAATATTGTAACAACTAAATGTAGCTGCAAAACTATAAATCGTAGAGGACCTTGTATTCAACCGAAGAGCCGAGCTCAGTGAGCTGTGGACAGGAACTCGTAGTGGAAGCAATAGATGGTTGCGTGTATGTCCCTCGCAAAAGGCCCATTGCAATGGCTTTGTATGCCGCTTCCGATGGATGGAAACCATCCCACGAGCCATATTTGTCTGGATTATCACACACCTTGTAATCTCCGTATCCACAGGCTGTAGAAAGGGACACACCATAGGGTCCTTCTCCACCACAGCAAGCCATCAAAGGTTCCTCGATACCTAAACCACAGTGATGGCAATGTACGCTATGTGCATTAGGAACACAATTTAAGTTATGTTATGTTTATTGGTACTGCACATAACATATGTGCACCATGATGGCAATGATGGCAATGCAGATATCAAAGAAAAGTAGAAGAGGATGCTAAATGCTGAAGGTATTATACAAGCTTCTACTTGGCAGTCAAATTTCATTTCCCCCATGGCTAGATTTTGTATTTCTGTTTAATATGGAGATATTCACTTCCAGATCCACTTTGGATGCTACTATGAAAAGCAGAAGCAAAACTGACAAATAGTCTACCATCAACTTCCACAGAATTCCAAACGGGTGATTTTACTTTTTTTTTCCTAAACATGGAAAATGAGTGAGTTGCTTAAGATGCATCAAGGGCATATGCAAATATATTAACTCACCAAATCGTTCAGGGGAACGGAAAATTTCCATTGCAGCTCCATAATAGTCAGCATAGATAATAGTCACACCAGCATTAAGCTTGCGCAGCTTCTCCAGTTCCTCCAAGAGAAGCTTGTTGTGGTACTCTGAAAATTCGTTCATCCACCTGAGGCAACCTGTGTCTGGCTCATAATCATCTTTGTCATCACTCTTGAATATCAACAGATATTTTGGGACACAACCAATTGGGAGGTTCCCAGGAACTACCAGAGTCTTGGCTCCTAGCCCAATCAATTCCTGCAAACTCGAATCAGTTACATTACTATTTATATACTACGTCAGCACTCAGCAGCAGCAACAGGCAAAATGACACAGATGCTCACGGTGATTGTTGAAGAAATTTTGGCAACGACACTTGGAGTGAATGAGCGGATCTTTTCAATTGGCACTCTGGAGAGAAGAGGTAGGTTGTAGTCATTACCCCCTATTTCTCCAACGACGAAGAGGGATTGGCTCATCATGTCTGAGCAACCTGTGCAATAAACAGAGTTCTGAAGCATGTAATAAAATTATAATAATATAAAAAAAGGTTTAACGAAGTGACAGAATTACAGCATTTCTAGTAGTTAAGCATTGATAGTCCCAGCAAGTTACTATTATATTGATTTCTTATCGCATTACAAGTAAGATTTATTATCATAGTAATAGGCTAATAGCTTCCTTAGCAGACCAGTGGATTGCCTGTGCACAGCAAGCTATGCCGGGTGAAAGTAAACACATTTGGTTGAATGCCATTCTTCTATTCGTCAGTAATTTTGTAATTGATGATTGTGACTGTATGCCAAACAATTAAACAAGAAGCAGTTTCGTTCTGGTTGTGTAGCAGCACAATGCCTCCAGAGACTAAATAGTTTATTTCACAAAATGTCCCATTTCTGACCATAAGTTGTCACCTTCGAGAACAGTCTTATGGTGATTCGAGGCTTCAAAATAAAAACTGAAGCATAATAATGCTGGGTCACGTCTTCGGATGATATGGACTGAATTTTCAGTTCAGGTTTTGGACAATGACTGATATGGACGTCTGGTTAGCACTGGACTGATACCATCCATAATCTTCAATTTATTTCTGCTACCATCAATGATGAATTATTTTGCCTATATCACCATTCACCTGTCTATTTCTTCCCTTTTTTGAAGTATAATCAATTTCTTCTCTTTATATTTGGAAGGATAACTTTGGACAATTCAAACATTCCCTATCAACACCTTTGCATAGCACGCGCACCTTTCTCGCTCCATCTCCAAACACCTGTACCACCACACCTTATATATCGAATTTATTTTTGATTTATCCATTTGCTATATGCTAGTTTCCCCACCTACCACTAGAACTTCTTCTCTCCCCAATAGCAGTGGAATTGCAAAGGTCAGGTCAAAAGCAGAGGATGGATTGGGAGAAGGTAGTAAAAGGGAACAAGCATACCGGAGCGGCCGCTGGGGCAGAGAAGGTCAAGCAGATCGTGAAACCACTTCATCTCCAAGCCTAGGTGCACCCGTCCGTCGCCGAGGTCCAATCCCCTGGAGCGGAAGAAGTCCGGGCCAAGAGCCGTGGCGCCGCCCACGGCGAAGTTGGCGCCGCCCGCGAAGTCCTCCGCGCGCCGACCGCTCAGATACGGCCGCACGAACGGGAGCCCCATCGTGTCCGCTGCAGCCACACGCATGCCGAATCACAAACCGATACCGCTACCACGCAGGATAATTTGAACGAACGAACGATCGAGTTTACCGATGAAGTCGACGATGAGACGGCCGTTGGAGAAGCGCCCCCGTGGCGCGGCGAAAGAAGGTCTCGCCGTAGGGTTGCCGGAGCGCGGGCTCGCCGGTGTTGTTGCCGTAGTAGAATCTGAAGTTGCCGGTATCGGTCAGCGAGTCCCCGAAGCTGAACACGCGCGGGTAGCACGCCGCCGCCGGCTCCGCCCCAACTACTACCATAACCGCCACAGCCGCCGCCGCCGCTGCCACGGCCCCTAGGATCGGCCGTCTTCCTCCTCTGCCGCCAGGAGCAGAGGACGCCATGGCCTCTTCCCCAGGACACGGGCGGCTCGAGGCGGCCGTAGAAGAAACTGAATTCAACGAATCTGATTTGGGGCAGGCAAGAATCGAGAAGGCTGACTCCTCTGCTTTTATAGACGTCGTGAGTGCAAACGAACGGATGGACACGTGGGCACCAATTCTAGTAACGGCCTGATGGGCCTTCACTGATGTGTGGCCCGCTAGACAGTGGGGGGTCATGTGCCATGCCGTGCAGTGCCTGCTTTGCTCATTTGAAATGGATGGGCACGTGCACAGTTCTAGTACTCATAGGCGGCATTAAAATGATCAATTAATTAATTGATTACTACTAATCTTATATACGAGTTGGGGTGCACGTAAAATGCGTTGTTTTTTGCACACAAGACCTTTGGTACAGCAGCTTACCTGAACCGGTGGATCTGCAAACACACAACACAATGGACTTTCAGGTTCAGCTTTGCTTCCTCTGGAGGCTTGGTTAGAAGAAAAGCTTTCAGCCTACTTTGTCCCCGGTCTGTAGCAAAGCACCGACGATACACGTGTACTGCTACGCTTGTAGATACAGATTTGTGCTCAGTTAAGCATCTTTAAACTTTCACAAAACTTAAAAAACAGGCAAGTGTGTGTTTTAGCTAATCTCTATTTTTTTCTTTAAAAAAAGTATTGTTGGAGCGGTTACCTTTTCAGTTATTTCATTGAACTTCTATATTTTGAGATGAAGTATTCCTAGTAGACTAGAGTGGCCTTACCCAGCACGATTGGGCCGATCAGACAACGGTAATGCTCCATGTCGAGCGTCCGATTCTGTTTCTTTGATCGGACGCACCGTCGTGGGCCACGACATAGCCTGGCCCATCAAACCCGCAACCCCGCGCCGGCGGTTCCCGATTTGGATCCGGCGTCCGCATCGAATCGCCATTCCTCCCCAACTCGCTGGGTTTCGCCGGGCCTCCTTGCTCGCGAGGGACGGCAAGGCGGATTTGCCGCCCGGCGTCGAAGATCCGGTCACCGGGTTCGCGCCGCCGCCTCTACTCGTTCGCGCGTCGCCCCACGCCTCCGGGCGTCGCCATTCCCCATCGATTCGGCTGTTTTCGTCGTTGTTGGTGCTCCGATCTTCTTGGCGTCACCGCTGCCCGGTGCTCCGCCTTCCTCTTCCATGCCGGTGTCGGGTTAGTCGCCGTCTCTCCTCCCCTATGCCCCCTGCTTTTTCCTCGGCGTCATACGTGCTCGCGCCGGCGCTCCCCTATTCCATGCCCCCTGTTTAATTTCCTCGCTGTCACACTCGACCCGATTTCTCATCGTCGTTGAGACCAAGTCGGCACCGTTCATTCTCGCGCTCACGCCATGGATCCCGCTGATGTCGACCCCAATTCCGTTCTAGCCGACGACGTTGTCGTTTGTTTTCGTTGCAGCCTTGCAGGCACCTCTGTTCATCACGAGTAGGGCACCCGTGCTCCGTCCATGTCGACCATGGTGTGTACGAGGTTGCGCGAAGGTCTCGCGACCCACGCAGGATTCATCCGCACCAGCAGCTCTGATGGTGACGATTTCGACGCTGAATCGTTTGAATTGCGACCTCGTGATGCAGGAGTGACCAACAATAAATCACATAGGCGTGCAACAGTCCGCAAGGTGTCCTTTCAGCAAGCCTGGTTCACTATCGAGGAGGGCAGCAAACAAGGACTAGGGTGAGCCTTCTTCAAGCACAAGAACGATGAAGTCCCCTGTCAGAAAATCTGTACTGAAGAATAAGACATCTTCAAAGGAAGGGATGAAGCCTCCTGTTCCTGGTATGGAGGTTAATTTGTGCTCTTTGCTTTTTTCTTCTTGTTTCAGCATCAACTTTTCTGTGGCTGTGCATGTGATTTGGATATGAAGAAGACTTGGTCTTTTTTTTTCTCTGTTGGATATTGGGATCCTTGTTCGTAATAGATTTGTTTGGTAGGAAAATGCAATTAAGCTTTGGTTTCTGGTGTGACATATGGTGATCATACAAGTATGCAGAGTACCATGCTTATTTTGTATCTGGGAATACCATGGTGCCAACTGAACATTTTCATTATATGATATGATTTTTTTTTTTTTTTTTTTTTTTGCGATCCACACTTATGTGCTTGTATTAATGTTAAAGGCAAAAGGTATATAGACATATCTATTACCAGTCACGGGTTGTTTTAACTTTATTTTTTTTTAATTGTCTCAAACTGGTGTGTGCATGTTTCATTATGTAGATGTCATTTTTTTAATATGGACATATGTGTATGACTGTAGGAGGTTCTTGTTCCACCTTGATCCTAGTTATCCGGCCCCTGCACATATATCCTAGTTTTTATGTTCTATGAGATTGGTAACATTTTTATTGACCATGTTTCATTACATTTGTCTTGTGATGTTTCACCACGATATGTCTATTATTTCAAATTGATCTATTTTTTTTTTTCTTTTATATGCAGGAACTGCTATTCCCAAGCCCAAGCAGTCATCAAATGAACTATTCAAGACAAGGTTTTAAGTCTATAGGATATACATGATTTGGTGCTTGAGGGCAAGATCAATGCTGAACAGACTAAATGGATAGTTGATGCTGGTTTTGGTGCCCTACTTTCCATGTCTGAGCTTCCTGTTCCTATACAGCTTATGCATTGGACCATCAACCACATAGATACTGAGTTGAGAGAGTTTAGGTTTAAGAAAAGGGTAATTGTGTTTGACAACCAGCTGATTTGCAACATTGTTGGGGTGCTTAGCGGACCAGAGCCCGTGAAGCTTTGTTGCTCTCCAGATGATTTTGAGAATTTTTTGAAGATCCGTTAGCCGTTTATGCCCGGATGTCGGGTTCCCATTCAGAAGTGCATTGATTGTTAGCCGTGATGCGGGTGGAGAGGTTGCGGTTTCTCGGAGTCGTCATCGCCCGCAATCGGGGAAGGTGGCCCAAAGCAAGGCAGCTCATCTATCTTCTAGGAGAGGCACGCCGCAAGGTGATGTCAAGAAATCCGCGCTACAAGGGGGTGTGATGCGTCTCCATAGAAGAAGCACTTCAATATGCAAGGTATCGGTAGTTTTAGATGTGATTGATTGTTATTTTGCATTTTTTCCATGGCGATTATGCAATTGCTAGAGTTTCTAATGCTACATTCTAGGGTTTCTAATGCCACATGGTAGTTCTCCTGTTCATTTACGTACCTATAGTATAATCGTTCTTGTCATGTTGCAATGGTTGTTACTATATAGTTTCTTCTATTATATGTGCTTGTTGCATAAAGTCTTCTTCAATTCCATAAATGCTTCACGGGATATTTTTGCAAAAGTTTTTTACAAGTGTTTCAAAGGAATGTTGCACGTGATTCATCAAAATGTTTCATCCGCTTGAGTTTGTATGTTGCAAACGTTTTGATTTGGGTACCGCATTTGTTTCACCACAGGTGTTGAAAGGGTAAGTTTCAAATGTTTCATGTGTTTCGGCATTTTGTTGCAGCAAGTGTTTTCATGTTGCAAGTTGCAAGACTAGCTACATATGTTGCAAAAATATATACCGGATGTTGCATCTGGTTTTGAACGTGTGTTGATTATGTTTCATGTTTGTGCGCATTGATTGCTATTCGAGAGAGTCGTGCCACGCGCCATGTTGCAAGCGTATGTTTTCAAATGTTTTGATCGTTTCAACATTATAGATGCACACCTCTTTGGAAATGTGTGAATATTTTTTTTCTAAATATAGTTTATCTCATTTGTGGTTCCTTCCAAGATATGGCTGTGGTCTTTATGTGATGTTTTATATGGATTTTTAGGATGGGATGAAGAAGACCATATATTTAATTTGGCCTGGGTCGGTGTTTTCCAATATCCATTTCTTTTTTTTTTTCATTTCACTCATTCACATTTGGCATCACTTTTAGTTTTGGCCTAATGTTTTTTTTTTTAGGTGATGGTCGACTATACGAAGCATGTGGCTAGCCTCCTTCTATCGCGAATGAACGAGATCTCAATGGATGACTTCATCAAGGAGAATCGCTGAATTTGCCAAAGGAGATCTCATTACTCCATGCGTAGTTAATCTAGTGATACTAGAGTTCATTATAGTTGGGTTTCTCATCTACGGATCATGATTTGGGTACTACACAATTGGCATGTGAAGTATGGCGAGAAGCACATGAGTTTTTGTTTTGCCATTTTCTAAGACTGTAATCGACCATGTTGAAATGGTATTAGTGGTCATTTGCAATTACTTAAATCATATGTTGCAATCTTTGAAAATCCAAATTAATATGTTTTTCGTCGTTACTTCTATCGGTTGTTTCCGTGGTTTTGAGGAATAATATGTTGCAAGTACTTCCATCTTATGCTTGCTATGCTCCAAAATAATAAGTTGCAATGCTCCTAATTATATCTTGAGAGTGTCGATGGACCATGTTGAACTAGTATTATTTCACCGTTGCAAGTACTTCCCTATGATGTTGCAATGCTCCTTAAACATGAGAGTGTCGATGGACCATGTTCAACTAGTATTAGTGGCCTTGTTGCAAGTAATACATTGTGATGTTGCAATGCTCCAAAAGTGGTTTGAGAAGAGTTGGGGGTGATTTTGGCGAAGCTAGTTTGGCCATGTGTATGACATTTGAGGGGCTTCTTGGGTGTGTTTGTGTCTCCTCTCTAGTACTCCTTGACCATGCTACTCGGGTGCCACTACCTCCTTTCGTACCATGGAATCCCTAGCGCCACTCCTTGACCATACTACTCGGGTGCCACTACCTCCTTTCGTACCGTGGAATCCCTAGCGCCCGGACGTCCGACGCGTGAGATACATAGACGCTGCTTTAGTTTTGAAACCCGCCCACCCCATGAACACGAATAGAATGGGATCAAGATAGATTCACTCCACCGGTCCACGACCAATGTTCCCCACCGCGACACTACCCCCATTACCCCACGCACCCGATCCCTCACCCGGTCGGGACTGCAACCAGTTTGCGTGCGGTGTAGGGGGCTCCGTCTCGGCGAGCGGGCAAAGCGGCACTAGAATGAGAATGTCGCACTAGAGTCAGTGGTCGAGGAAAGGATAAGGGTTGCAACGTCGCGGCCACGGCGGTCGGGTTCGGCATGGGTTGGGTCCTTTCGCATCGCGTCTAGACTACCTCTTCTACACACGCCATTCACAAACCGGCAGCTTTGGCATGGTTGGATTTCCTAGTGGCCCTTGCAATCCACTCCTTATCGGTTTCTTGTTATTGTACGCCCATGGAGGGACAATAGTTTTAATTCACTCCATGGTGTTGGTGTTCCTGCCCTAGTGTAATTGCACCGTTCTCTCCCGCACTCAAATCTCCCCCACGCCACATCCCTTAGCAGATGTATGAGCAAAACTTGCATTGAACTAGGGTGCGGCCAAACCACCCAAGTCCCTCCCCTCTTTTGGAGCATTGCAACATCATAATGTATTACTTGCAACATGCCACTAATACTAGTTGAACATGGTCCATCAGACACTCTCATGTTTAAGGAGCATTGCAACATCATAGGGAAGTACTTGCAACGGTGAAATAATACTAGTTCAACATGGTCCATCAGACACTCTCAAGATATAATTAGGAGCATTGCAACTTATTATTTTGGAGCATAGCAAGCATAAGATGGAAGTACTTGCAACATATTATTCTGAAAACCACGGAAACAACCGATAGAAGTAACGACAGAAGACATATTAATTTGGATTTTCAGCATTGCAACATATGATTTAAGTAATTGCAACAGACCACTAATACCATTTCAACATGGTCGATTACAGTCTTAGAAAATGGCAAAACAAAAACTCATGTGCTTCTGCCATACTTCACATGCCAATTGTGTAGTACCCAAATCATGATCCAGAGATGAGAAACCCAACTACAATGAACTCTAGTATCACTAGATTAACTACGCATGGAGTAATGAGATCTCCTTGGCAAATTCAGCGATTCTCCTTGATGAAGTCATCCATTGAGATCTCGTTCATTCGCGATAGAAGGAGGCTAGCCACATGCTTCGTATAGTCGACCATCACCTAAAAAAAAACATTAGGCCAAAACTAAAAGTGATGCCAAATGTGAATGAGTGAAATGAAAAAAGAAATGGATATTGGAAAACACCGACCGCCAAATTAAATATATGGTCTTCTTCATCCCATCCTAAAAATCCATATAAAACATCACATAAAGACCACAGCCATATCTTGGAAGGAACCACAAATGAGATAAACTATATTTAGAAAAAAAATATTCACACATTTCCAAAGAGGTGTGCCATGCATTTATAGTGCCCCCGACATTACTCCCGCAGTTGAAAAGGGAAAAGGAAATAAACCAAAGCATACTCATTCAACCTCCATAGATCTTGAATACATGTTATTTCCATAGGGTCCACTATATTAAACGTAAGAACTATAAATATCGGACGTATTGAGATACAAGAATATTTTCTAAAACACGCAAAAAAATATTATCAATTACGTCCATAGTAATTTCCATAGAGTTTCTTTGTTGCCAAGGCCTTAGAGGCACAACCATTGAAATGTTTTTGTTTACATTGGAGGCAACATTGTTACTAGCACCGAAACAACTTCGCATGTTTAGATGACCTAAGATCACAAACATTCCCAAATTGCCACATCACATAATAATAGAACTCCACCACATGTTTACACAGATTCGATGCTTTCGATGCATATCTCTCCTAACAATTACACTATCTAGCATCAACTTTGCTTAGGTCTCCCCTCTCACAAAAAAACTTGCTTAGGTCTCCTTGGCACAAAACTTCACAAACTCTTCTAAATCAATCTCATTCCATGCTGATAGAAGTAGTGCAATGGCATGTTTTATGTAGTCTAGCCATCCCCTTAGAGAGGAAAAAAAAAGAATGGAAATCGAGAACTAAGCAAGAAAAATTAAGAAAGGAAGCAATACATCATCTTCACATCCCATGAATTCATGTAAAATGAATCCATTTATTTTAGGAAAAAAATAGAGCATCTAGTCATTGTATACACGGGCATCCAAAATTATTATTGCAATTCATTACGGTTCATGTTTGAAGTATCATAGCAAATGTTTCATGGTAAAAGCGAGCAGCGATACGTTCGTAGATTTTTTCCAAAACTACATAACTAAATGTTTTACGGTCTATAATACAATGTTGCACAACAAGAACAAGAAACTATCCACTATTTGAAATAAATGCTAATCTGTAATTCTGTATACAGTCTGCTTGGGACAAAAACAAAGAACTATCCGCTTGTTGCAACAAGCATATAGGTTAGGAGAAGCTAGAAATTACAGATCTTACCTCAGCCACGCCATGAACGGATGTGGGAATGCTACTGGATTTGGCTGCTGCAAGGTCTCCATCTAATGTTTCATGTTCACTAACCATATGTTGCATTTTGGAATCTGCTGGAATCTGATATTTCTTTTACCCGGAGACACGCCATGGATAGTCTTGGAACGGCATCTCCATCTCCTTGAGCCTGATAGAACAAATTCATTGAATCCCGTGCAACAATGGGTGGGGGGCGACGGCCATATGGATGTTTCTCCAGGGGGAACTCGATCCTATATGAGGGCAAGACATTGGGGGCTTCTCTGGATCTGCTCCCTTCAAAATTCTCAAAAAAATCACTGAATTCAGAGAGGAGGAAGGAGGTGGGGAGGGGTCAGGGGTGCTGATGGAGAGGCACAGTGATGTGATTTCAGAAGGGCGAGGAGCAGCTCAGGGGGCTCGTCGTACCTGGTGCCGATTGGGGGGAAGATGGTGCCGCCGTACGTTGCTTGGGGGAGAAAATGCCGCTGTACGAGATCAGGGAGGAGATCCGGTGACAGGTGAAGGAGACGCAACGGAGCTCAGCGCTTCGGCGGTGCTGCTTGCGCCGTACGGGAACGCCGCCGAGCGCCGGCTCGCTGGCTGCGTCATGGTGAAGGCGGACAGGGGCAGCAGTTTCGTTGGGTGTCGTTGTGTTTAGGGACGGGAGACGCCCGGTGCCTGGGCTTTGATTTTTTTTACGTTCGTGGGCTCTGCTAGGACCGTCCTATGGGCCAGATGGGCATAGGACGTCCTAGCGCTAGTCGCTCCCATCAGACAAACAGCCTCGTCTTCTCGTCTGTTTTCTTGTTCCACAGTCAAAAGAGATAGAGTTCAATTACGCGCGCGGTTGTATATATTTCTCTTCTATAATCTTTATCTCCCCGTTTCCTTTCCTCTGCCGCTGATCCAAGCTATTTGCCTTTCTTCCTCTTCTTTCCCGGCACGGCCGGAGCTCGGCTTTCTCCTCAAGAAAACGCCCGATATAGTATAAATTCACACGAGGCCACGCCTTGGTCGCCAACATCATTGCAGCAAGCAATCCCAGCAACATCTTCTCGATCTTAGCTCTAGTTCTTTAGCCTCTCGATCGTCTCTGATCTACGTACAGGTACAGAGATCAACCCCACCCCTTCCATCACCGATGGAGAAGGACGGCGCGCTGAAGCCGGCGGCGGCAGAGGCCACCGCACCAGAGCCGGAGACGTTGACGGCGGGGGCGACTCATCAGCCGACGTGGGCACAAGCGCACTGGGCCAGCATCAAGAGCAAGGCCCGTGGCGTCAGCGAATACGCCATGCTCAGGACTCGCCAGGGCATCTCCATGTTCGGGGAGCCCAAGCTCGGGTCTTTGGTCAAGCCCAAGGAAGCATCAGCTATGGACGAGTCGTCCCAGTCCCAGTAGATCCATCCGTGCATGTGTTCTCCGTTGCCACGGGCGGCAGCAAAGCAAGTGTGAATTCTGTTCTTATTACTTAATTAATACTAGTATTAGTAGGTGATCTGTCTGCGTTGCATTGCTACTTTGGTAGCTCTAGTTTCGGCTCTGGCGTGCTCAGGTCTGCTGGGTCGATGAGCCATCTAGTCTATGTTTCTGGTTTTATAATGGGTTTCTACTGTCAAAAGTTTTTTTAATGGGGTGAACGACCCGATCGAGAAAAAAAAAAAAAAAACTGTCACTGACAGTAAGTGTTTTTTAATGGAAAGTCAAAAGTTTTTCAATATGCTGTGATCCTTATACCGCCAGTTCAATGAGTTCATATTACCCTGTTCAATGTGTTGATTCATGCTGACTCTAACGGGAAACATGGCACAATAGGACAAAGATGCCCCCGGTAAATTAGCGCAGCAACGATCCACACCTTGGGCTCCTTAAAAAATCTAAGGTGAATCGAAGCGAAACACATACAAAGGCCATCTCGCTGAACTAAAAGCCATGCTCACAAGTTTCGTTAAGCTTCGTGTAGACCTAGTCATTTCAGTAATCTAATCTTATGTAACAGTCAGGCAGAATACAATGAGAACCCAAACAAATACGTGAGACAGAAATTACATGGCGCATGATGGGGCGACCGTGCAGGATATATTATCAAATAACTAAACCTCGTAAAGAAACATCCCACATCGGTATTGTTCTCACTTGTATATTTCCTTCTATGTTGTTCATATAAAAAATGTCAAGGATATCTGGATCCAACCGTGCACTCTAATAATTAATAAACATAGCCAACCGTGCACTCTAATAAACATAGAGTAGCCAGGGTCACAAGTTATATTATTAGTCATAAGTTACAAAGTATGCCTTGTTCATATCAAAATGGAACTTACAGTAGTGGGGGAAGGGGTGCTTACAATTAAATACTCCCTCCGTTTTAAATTATAAGTCATTTTGACTTTTTGGTTCAATCCATTTAGGATGAACATGAAGTCAAAGGAACAGAAGAAGTTTATGCAAAATAATTACAGGTCGTAGAGGGGTTTGTATTCAGCAGAAAACTCCATAAGCTGTGGACATGAAGTGGTGGTGGAAGCAATCGACGGCCTTGTGTAGGAACCTAGTAGCAGGCCCGTAGCGATGGCCCTGTATGTAGATTCTGATGGATGGAAGCCATCCCATGATCCATACTTTTCTGGGTTATCACACAGCTTATATTCTCCGAATCCACATCTTGTAGTTGGGGACACACCATAAGGTCCTTCTCCACCACAGCAAGCCATTAGAGGATGTTCGATCCCTGAACCACAGTTATGGCACTTATTAAAAAAAAACAGTTATTGCTATATCGCCAATAAGAGTTTTTTTTAACCCTTTTATGCTATGCATAGAATACATTTACTACTGTGGCAATAGGAATATCCAATAAAAAGGATGGAAAGAATAATGCTAAGTGATCTAAACTGACACTTCATGAGGTTATACAATGCTAATTATGTGCTTACTATATGTAATTTAATATTGATACTACTTGGTATTAGGACTCCAGAAGAAACATAATCAAACAAACTCCAATTTGCTGGTCAGCTAAATGCATCAAACGGATTGCTCAAAATTGAAGTAAACCAACAGCGAAAATGAATCTAAAATAGAAGTAAAGCATGGTGACTAACAAGTAAAGGCAACCTTGGTTTTCCTAAATAAACAGTTTCTGAAAGCTTGTTGGCATGAATTGTAGTATGCAAACAATCTTCAGATATGTAGAGATTAAATTTCATAGTAGAAAGTGAAGGAAAATATCTGAGGCTACCATATTGTTCAGGGGAAAGGAAAATCTCCATAGCAGCTCCATAGTAGTCTGCATAGATGATGGTTACTCCAGGATGGAGCTTGCGAAGCTTCTTAAGCTCCTCCACAAGAAGCTTGTTGTGGTACTGTGAGAACTCATTCATCCCTCTAAGACAACCTGTCTGCGGTTCATAATCCTCTTCCTTATCACTCTTGAATATCATCAGATAGTATGGGATACATCCAATAGGGAGGTTTCCTGGAACCACAAGAGTCTTGGCTCCTAGCTGAATCAATTCCTGCAAACTCAACTCATTATAAATTACTATTACTATCTGCATATAATGTTAGCAGCTACAACACCTACAACAAAACTAATGCTCACGCTGATTGTAGAAGAAATTTTCGCAACGACACTCAGAGTGATGGTGCGAATTTTCTTCAAGGGAACTCCAGAAAGAAGAGGTGCGTTGTAGTCATTGCCCCCGATTTCTCCAACCAAGAAGAGAGATTGGTCCATCATATCTGAGCAACCTGTGTGACAAACATGATTCTGAATCAGCATACATAGATTACATCATACAAAAGAAGGTGGTGAAGTTAATGCATTCCAAGTTTTGATAAAACTAATAGAGTTACATTCCATAGCAGTTGGAGCTGGGGATAAAGACAGGACAGGGAAATCCCATACCGACTAACACCGTTTATCGTATTTATCTCCAACATTCTTAGAATGACTTGCAATTTGGGATGGAGGGAGTATTTATTAAATATAGTAGGGAGTACAAAACATAAATGGAAAATGACAGATTCGGTTTGGAAGCAGAATTTTTCAGTTTTATGTATTTCATATAAACCAAGTAGCGAGGATGAACTTTGACTCCCACGGTCCCACCCTTGTTCCCAACATCCAGACATCCAGTGCACCACACAACATATTTCAGCTTCCATCTCTGAACTCCCTACACTGCACTGCATCTTCTAGAAACAGCTTTCTACTCCAACTTGCTAGTACTAAACCTCACCTACCACTAGCAAGAAGATGGAACAACGTGTTCGGATCATTGTCGGCAGTCGGCTGCCTCGGTGCCGTGAAAGCAAGTGCTTCCTTCGATACGATTCGGGAGAACCGATCCGGCTCCCTTGCACTGGCAAAGCGGCAAGGCTTGCTCGGCCCTGTGAACCCATCAATTGGGGAAGCGCACAAGCATGGCACTAGAGGAGACGAGGAGGTGAAGCAGGACATACATACCGGCGAGGTTGCCGGGGCAGAGTAGGTCGAGCAGGTCGCGAAACCACCTCATCTCCATGTCGAGGCCCACTTGATTGCCCATGGTGTCGAAACCCATCGCATGGATTTCATCCGGGCTGAGCGCCATGGCGCCGCCCACGGCGAAGTTGGCCCCGCACGCGAAGTCCTCCGCGCTCTGTCCGCTCAGATACGGTCGCACGAACGGGAGGCCCAGCGTGTCCGCTGCGACGAACCACGTGAATCCCAAATCTCAAATCAGTACTGCCACACAGTACTAGCTCAATAGTGTAGCGTGGGTACCATACCGATGAAGTCAACCACGAGGCGTCCATTGGAGGCGCGCCCGGTGGGGCGGTGGAAGAAGGTCTCGCCGTAGGGTGGTCGGAGCGCGGCCCCCCCGCCAGCGCCTGCGCTAGAGTCGTTGCCGTAGACGAATGGGTAGTTGCCGGTGTCCGCCAGCGAGTCACCGAAGCTGAACACGCGGGGATAGCAACCCACCGCTGGCGCCACTGCATCCAATAGTAGCACAGCAACCGCCGCCGCAGCCGCCGGTAAGAGGAGCCCTCGTCGTCTTCTCGCGGAGGCTGAGGAAGGCATGGCGAATGAGCTCCGGGAGTCGGGCACGCCGTCGAGAGGCAGAACAAGTCTTATTGGGGAACGAGGCCTCAGCGTCAACATCAGTGTGTGACATGCCGATTGATTGATAAGCCACATCAACTGCTACATCAGTTTCTACGGGTCAGTTTCTTCAAAAATAATTTATACTAGCCAGCAACCCCGCGCGCGTTGCGCGGGGAGTGGGCCAGGACGGCATTTGTTGCTAATGAGTAAATGACACATTACTAAACTAACTAATGGATGTTGCCTGTGTGGCAGGTGTTTGTGTACTCCCTATTTGGATAGCCGGAACTGCAACAATCATTAACGACCCGCAGAAAATATTTACTATCATAAGATAGCTGGAGTAAGTGAAAAGAATGGTAGATGTACTTGTCATGGAAGGCTAATTATTGCACCATAAGGCAGCTGATTGAAGGCATTAGAACCACAATGTTTTTTAAAAAAATCAGCATATATAGCTGGTATATATTAATGTAAAGGCCTAACATCACGACATTCGTGGCACACTACACCATTGTGTGGTCGTATACGTGAATACAGAAAAAAGAGAGAGAGAGGGGGAGAAAGAGAGGGAATATTAAATATGAAAGCATGTAGTACAATTATGCCATAGGGAAACTGTACTTGTTGTGTTGCCTATAACTACAATTATAGATGAGCAACGGGCCGGCCCGGCCCCGCCTGGACGGGCCCGTGTTAGGCACGACCCGCTAGGGCACGGAACTGTTGGCCCGCGTGCCGCCGGGCCGTGCCTTCACAGGACACCGGGCCTCACTGATGGCCAGGCACGGCTCGTGGGCCGCTTTTTCGGCTCGGGCCGGCCCGGAAAGCACGTGGCCCGCTGCGTGAGCCGGCCGAGGCCCATAGTTGGGGGACGGTGGCGGCGCTTGACCCGTCGCCCGCCGCTGGATGGAGGCCGCGCCGTCGCCGCCCCGCTGACGGGCTCGTGAGCTCGGGCCCTTGGTGCCGCTGGCCGGATGTGCGGGATGCGTCCCTACTTGCCTCGCCGCGGGAGGCGTTGCTGCTCGCCTGGCCGGAGGGCGATCGCCGCTCGCCTCGCGACGACAAGCAGCGGAGGTTCAGGCGTCCAAAACGGAATCCGCTCCGGCTGTGGAGGTCTAGCGACCGCGCTAGGGGAGAGGTGGAGGGGCGGCGCGACTTGCTCCGTCGGGGAAAGCGGCGCGACTTGCGATTCTGCGAAGCGACGAGAGGGAAAGATAGAGAGAGTGCGGCCAGGGGTAGTGAAGGGAAGAGAGAAATAGATAGGGTTAGCTTGGGCTTTTAGCCTTTTATTTTTAGCGAGCCGGGGAGGAATAGTAGCGAGCCTTGATGTCACGCAGGGCCTTATCGGGCCGATGGTTAATTTTCATTAGGGCCGCGGCCGGCTGCAAGGTACCTTGGGGTCGGTCCGGGCCGGCCTTGAAGATCTCTAGTTTGGTTTTGGCTAATTAGTGACACCTAAGGACTAATCTCTCGATGCTAAGTGTTTGATTAGATTGGAGATTGGTCGTGCTCGGAGTTGGTGTGTGGTGATCATGGATGATGGATCGAGGTAATCCAAAAGTTGATCAAGCATGCAACTCGGTGAAGTTTCGGAGATCAATTGTCCCCAAGGCAAAGGTATAACCATAGGGCTTTTGATTTCACACTCAAGACACCATAGAGGGTGTGAGTGGTTATAAGATCGATAAGCCGTACTATAAAGAGGGGAAACTTATCGTACATATCGGTCCTCATGTGCCTTTAGGTTTAAAATTCATATGCATGCATTCTAACCTAAAGAGCTAACTAACGTCCTTGTCGAAAATGTTTTGAAAATGCTAACACATGGTGTCGAGGTGTTCTTCGACGTGTCGGCAACAAGAATTAAGTGACGGAAGTCGGTTTGGAGCAAAGGCGAAGAAACGGCAACACAACGATGAAATTTCGCGGCTCGAGAGGCGACCGGACGCATGCACCGGACTCGTGACCGGAAGCATGCAGAATCGACCGGACGCTCCGGTGTGTGGTTCCGGTCAAAATAACAGAGAGCATGTTTTCGTGGTCTATTTCGGGAGTGACCGGACGCATACACTAGAAGCATGACCCGGGACGCATGACCGGACGCATGCAGGGTTCTAAATTGGGCATGTTGGGTTTGTCGGTTGTGGAGGACTCATCGGCCGGACTCATGCATGAGTCGGTCTGGCCCCGATCGGCCCGCAGAATTGCATGTTCCTCCCCAACGGCTCCATTTCTTGGTGGAGCCTATTTATACCCCTTTGGCCGGCCATTGCTCTCTCTCTTGGACATTTGAATCATTCCTAACACCTTTGAGCAAGCAACAACCTCCCTCCTCTCTCATTCTTGCTTTGAGCTTCATTCTTGAGAGAAGAGTTGATCCAAGTGCATTTGCATCGAATTCTTGCATCTAGAGGCATTTGGGGATCGTTGTGAGCCGGTTGGTTTCTTGTTTCTCTTGGAGACACCGCTCCTAGCCGGCTTGGTGATTTGGTGGAGTTGTTGGCAAGAAAAGGAGATTGTTTTCTTGGCCACGGGGCGAAATTGTGAGAGGATCACGCACTCCTCGTCGGGAAGACAAAGTGCAAGGAATACATTGCTCGTGTCTTGGGTACCTCACTTGTGAGTGGTGTGTTGAGGCTAGCAAAGGCACCGCCTAGCTCAAACATCATCCTTGTGTTGGTCGGCACAACCGAGACTAGCTTGTCGGTGTACAAGTGAACTCGGGTGAACAAATCGACTTGTTCATTGTCTCGGTGTGTGAATCATCACCTTCATGTGATTGATAGCTTTTCTTCTTCCCGGTGATTGGTTGACATCCTCTACACGTCGGTATAACAAGCTTCTCACTCTTGCATTACTTTCCTAGTTTACCTTGAGTAGAGAGCTAGCACTTGCTTTGTGTAGTTGTTCTTGCTAGCATAAGGACCATATTAGAATTGCTCATTAGCTAGAGTAGTGACATAGACTTTGTGTGGATTAGAGATCATAGATATATTTAGTCTTGTCACTAGAAGGCTTGCAAGACCACTAGAGCTAGTGCAAACCGCTTTACGTGTTTTATACTAATCGGTTTGTTTAGTTGAGTTTGTAGAAAATTTTATAGGCTATTCACCCCCTCTAGCCATCTAGGACCTTACAAAGGTAGCATAACTTACGTAGTAGTCCGGGTTGATGTCCAAGTTGAGTGGAAGAAGAGCTCCACTTGCGTAATCCAGAGGTCGGGGGTCGCCGCCGCCGCACTCCTCGACTTGCGGGCATGTCACAGGTAGGGAGGGACGTGATGCCACGTGGTGCACCACGGTCCCGGGGCCGCGGGTGGCGCGTCCGGGGGCGCCTCGGGTGCGCCCGAGGGGCGGGGGCGCGGCGGCGACGCCCGTGCGCCGGGGAGTCTGCTCGTCGCGAGGTGTCGGTGGAAGGGAGGGCAGCCCGGTGCTGCGGTGTCGTCGAGGATGACGTCGATGATCGCCGGTGCGTCACCTGTAACGCCATCTTCCCTCCTCAATTGGAGGATAGCGAGAATTCCGAGCCGCCGACGGGGGTGTGCGGAGGCGGCGGCGAGGCGGCGCTGGGGGCCGACCTCGTGTCGGGCGGCGGCGGCGGCCAACCAGGCTGATCCTCCGCCTTGGTCGTCGTGCTTCGGTGTAGTCCTCCGGAGTTGATGAAGGCGTACTCCATGCGACGCCAACGCGTCTCCATCCGCTCGAGCGCCGGCCGATCTTGATGCGATTGTTGTCGAGGGCGCCTTGCCGTAGTGAACTCTCTCATCTTGAAGCCATCGGTGGTGGGAATCGCCCCCGTCTCCGAATACCACCGCCGATTTTGGCTAGATTGGGCCGGAATTGACACGTGTTCATCGACCGTTGGAGCTCCCGAGATGGCGTAGGGGGCTGCAGACTTCTCGGCCGGCGGTGACTAGCGGCAAAGACGAGCAAAAGTTGGAGGAGCAACTAGTTGGAGAGGAGGAGAGCGGGGGGAGGGGGGGTGGGCGGGGCGGTGGAGACAGGGGGCTGAAAGTGATAGATATATTTTTATTGCTTGCTTATCCCCTAGAGATTACATGCCTCTTGCTTATATAGCCCCGGCTAGTGAGACTTGTAATCTAAGCAATCTCTATAAGGTTTCCTTATACAATCGAATACTTTTACAAGCAATATTTATTTATTTTCTAATAAGGGTCTTCCTTATAGATTGGAATATCCCCTTTACACACCAAAAATTCCTAAGATAATCCTAACTTGAAGACGAAGCAAACTCGGACTCAGACGGGGAGAGGAGGCGGCGGGCAAAAGCCAGGGGCGCCGCCCCCTACCCGCAGCCCGCCCCGCCCCTCCTGGGTCGGTGGCCGCCGCTGTCGGCCCACTAGCCCTCCCCGGGCTGGCCCACCTCGGGTCATGACACACCCAAATAAAAAGTAGGAGCTCTGTTTTAGAGGCTACTGCTGGAGTTGCTTTAAGCTAATAGTTATCGAGAGAGAAAAATACTAATGTTTATATATATATATAGATAACTCAGTTTTATACACGTAAGCATTTTTATGATATGATAAATTTTTTAAAAAGAGAGAAATGAGTTTTATGGCGATACACGCGATTGAGTGGTAACTCAACGACACGAGCAATCCACTAGAATATCAATTCGGCACTCCACCGGAGAAGATCACAAACCCCTCACAAGTCATCGGAGGTGGGCAAGAACAATCACCTTTTCTTCCCAACGCCTCCAATGATCACCGAGCCGGTCTAGGAGTGGTGCTTTCCAAGAGCAACAAGAAATCACCGGCAATGACGACCCTCAAGTGCCTCTAAATGCAACTCACAAAGCAATGCACTTGATTCTAACCCAAACTCTCAAGAATGTGCTCACAAGCAAGAAGGGAGAGTGGGGAGATGATTTTGCTCAGCTCAAAGTGTATGGAATGAGTGAAAATGTCCAAGAGAGTGAGCTAGAGCCGGTGTAAGGTCACTACAAGAAATCTGACATTCCAAGACAAATCGATTTTGTCATGTATAGCCCAAAAGTGTCACAAAAAGTATATTCAAGATGAAATCCGTCCGTCATGGGGTTCGTCATATAATGAGCAAAATCACAAAATGTCCGGCGTGACAAAATTTGGGGTTCTGTCACAAAATCACAAAACATTATGTGACGCTCCCTTCACTTTTTGTCATACAATACTACATTTTGTGACACTTGGTCAACGCGTCTTGTAATACATTTTGTGTCATATATAGTGTGTTAACCATGGTTAAACCGCAATTTATGCTAGCTATTGTGACGGTAAGAAGCTGTCATGTATAGGTAGTTAACCATGGTTACAAGGTGTCATATATTGTTAGGCCCGATATTTAGGGTCCAGGCCCATATTACGGGCCCAACCCAATTGAAACAATAATAATAAATCACAAAATCAATTATCATATAACATTGACATCACACATCATTCACATATTACTCAGATCACATAATATTATATAGTGCAAATAGGTTCAGATACATCACATCACATAAGTATGTGGTTTACATATGGCAATAAGCTCATGTATATAGTTTCTAATGGACTGAGTCGATAGGTCCAGCAATACAATAGCTCCCAGGTCTGTCACCACAAAGTAGAAGCATGTGCCCCTTGCAAGAATATGCAGCAGTGCAGCACCCATGTCCCATCAGTGCAAATCCTTTGAAACCTGGTGAGTGCTTGTTTTCCATTTGGTTCTTCACTAGCACCACCACTAATCTGCATTTGAAATTATACGCAGATTTTTTTCATCAGAAAAAAGAAGCCTTATACAACATAAGACAACTTGGTAGTGTCATCACAGCCCTGAGATGATAAACCTAAAAGGAGCATGTCAGCAGGAAGATCTTTGCATGTGGTAGAGGGAAACACAGGTCTTGGTTAATGGTGTGAGTAATTGAACTATTGTATTCAGGTTGCATGCCTTGGTCAGTGTTGACACCTGTTATAGCATAATTTTATAAGATAAATAACATGAAATAAGGGCTCAAGTCAAAGACCAAACTTAAGTCTAGGGGTCTAACTAACATAATTCCACGAAGTTTTGGTATTCTCGTGACTTTTCGGGGACTTGATAGATAATTGCAGAGAAGAATGGAGAAAGTTAGGAATATACAAGACATATGAAGACAAGACTTGACCGTGAAGTAACTCAACCCGAAAAGTGGACTAAAACATTCTAGAAGGTACTAGAGGACACCGTAAAAAGACGGGAAGCCGAGGTGGCAAGCCACCCCGGCGCCGCCGATTGCCACATAGGCCGCCGCCGGGTGGGCCACCCCCCGTCACCTCTCCTTTCTAGGTCGGTTTACTACCGACTTTGAGGTTGTTTCTACACCGTTGTTGAAGGTCGGTTTGATCCAAGGGTTCACGCTCATCGCCAAGTACTATATAAGAAGACCAAATTTGACCCTGGGGTCGATAACAATTTCATTATCATACTCATTCATCAACTCATACCCATCTAGTCCGGCCAAGTCTAGACCTAAGCCCTAGTTCATACTAGAAGTAGTTAGCTATCTAGCTAGTTCTAGTTGAAGATCAAGTTCATCTTGAGTTCCCGATAGTCAAGAAGTAGCAAGGATCATCGTTCTTGAGACTTCTCTCTTGTATTCGACCGTAAGTACTCTTATATTTAGAATACAATTGTTATGGCTTTGATCTTTATAATTATTATATTCTTATTGATATGTGTTTATGCTTGCTATGATTATATGTTTAGTTTAGTAAGATTGCTTTATATTTTATGCATGGAATTGTATAGCATCCATATAGATGATCACTATGTGGGTGATAAGCAATGTGTAAACGTGGTGTTTATACAACGTTTATCCGCAATTGCACCCTATATTCCGGGCCATGTGGTAGATCGCGGGAGTGACAAATTCCGTTGAGTCCTTTGGAATCCACCCTCCGAATGTAGGACTAGTCGAAGTTTATTATTACGGTAATGATCAAGTTTCGTCCTTGGTTGTTATTGGTAATGCTTGCCATGTATAGAAGTAATCCAACCTTGCCATGATAGCTAGATGTATTGCACTAATTGTAGTATTCATTTGACACATATGATTAGGAGTATCTTAGGAATATTCATTCTATTCTTTTCTATAACATGTTAATAGTTTCGTATGATACTAGTGGCATATGATGATCTTAGACTTGGGTATTTATCAAATATATAATTATCTTTATCCCGTGACTTATCCCGTTGAGTAATGTTAGATGCATATGGCTACTCTGCATTACAATATCGTAAGGTGGATCTCATAAATAAATCACAATATAAATCATTAGACATCATTTTCTCTTTACTTTCCCATGGACTCCCTTCCCTGTGGTAAAATATAAATACGATACTGGATTACTCCCCGGTGAAGTGCTACAATTGGTATTTCTATCTCGGCGCTTGCAGATATCATGTTCATTCTTTTATCAAGGCCAATCAAGAGTACCATGCCCCGCATTTCTTTGAGCGTTATTGCTAGGGTGATAGACTAGTGTATAGGTAATGCCTAGAAATGAGTGGTATACCTTGAGTACATATCCCGGTGAGATTAACTCCACTATGGATAGTGATACTATGTTACATCCGACTACTAACACCGCCTAACTCCGCTTTGTTGGATCATGAGCTTAATCCCATATCCAAGCTAACATGATTAGATAGATATCCCATATATATTTCTTTTTCGCCTTCCTAATTGGGATCGTGTAAGAAATATCAACAAGCATTTCCGGCGCCGTTCTTCGGGAAGGCGTAGTCTATTTAGAGAAATAATTTTTCTTGACTTTGTTTTTCAAAACTTTCCTAGTTTGGAAGAGCATAGTCAATCTTTCAATTTTGAAAAGATGTTTTCAAAACTTCAAAAGTTTTCTAGTGCTTCTTTCCAGCTTTCTCTAGTTTGGAAGGGTATTAGCCAAAACTTAGACGTTGTTATTCCTATTAAGTTGGTATTGTTTTCGACTTTACTAGTTAGAAAGGGTGCTAGCCAAAAAATCTTTTAAACACATCATATAAGGAAACCAAAGAGATCCCTTACATCACCTAATGCATTGAGAACCCATTATCACATACTCAAACAGGTTCACCCCTGTTCTCTATTTTGTTTTGATCTTATGCAGGGAAAAATATATGTATGAATTGGAACCTTCTAGAAAATTTTATTGAAGATCCTAAAAAATTAATCAGGCAAAGTGTGCAAGAGCAAAACTCGGACAAACTCCAAGACCTACATCATCATCATCATCATCCGAGAATCCAAGACCTAATGAATCGGAAGTTAAATCAAGTTACTAAAGACTTGACATCTGAATTTAAAGCTATGGCAACCAAGACACTTCGTGAATTTCTCCTACCTACCACGGACAACATTCTTGTTGGTCCGAAGGTAGAGGTTGGAGACAAAGGCTTTGAGCTTAAGCCGGGGCTCATCAATATGGTGCAAGCAAGTCAATTTTGTGGAAAGGCACATGAAGATGCTAATGCTCATCTCCAACACTTCCCGGAGATTTGCAAAGACATTTACTATGAAGGACGATCCGAAGATGCAATCTTGCTCCGTCTCTTTTCATTCTCACTATTGGGAAGGGCTAAGCAATGGTTTTATGCTACTAAAGATAAGAATACAACATGGGATATATGTTCCACAGCCTTTCTTGCTAAGTTCTTTCCTGTAGGCAAGACAAATGCCTTAAGAGGGAAGATATCAAATTTTCAACAACAAAGATGATGAATCAGCCCCGTAAGCGTGGGAGCATTTCCAAGAATACATTTCGAATGTCCACATCATGGGATGGAGAAGTGGTCATTGATGCGCACTTTCTATCATGGGCTTGTCCCCAGTGCTCGTGAAACTATGGATGTTGCATTTGGTGGTGCTTTCTTATCACTTACATTAACTCGTGTCCACGTAACTTGTGGAGAAGATGGCTTCCAACCAAGGTTGGAGTGAAGAGCGTCAATCTCGCAAGAGAGGAATGCACCAGCTTAAAGAAGTAGATATGCTATCTGCTAAAATGGACCTTATAATGAAGAAGCTAGAGGATAGAGATCCTCAACCCAAGGCAGTTATGCAAATTCAAGACTCATACATGACATGTGAAGAATGTGGAAACTTAGGCCACACTGGCAAGAATTGCCTAGAGATCCTGGAGGACATTAGTTTCATCAATAACAACAATAATTTCCGTCCTCAACAAAATCAAGGTTGGAACCAACAGAGGTCCAACTATCAAGGAAACTACCAAGGTAACAATCCAGGTAACAATTTTAATACTTATCAACCTTCTTTGAGAGACCTTGTTGTTAACCAAGGTAAGACCATGGAGAATCTGTCAAGAAAGACAACAACTAATGATAAAGCTTTGAAACTTATCAATACTCGTTTAGAAAGCTTTTCTTCAGCTATAAAGAATCAGCACAGCTTTAATAAGATGATAGAATCTCAGATTTCTCAGTTATCTGTTCCACTAACCACACCAGGTAAGATTCCGGGGCAGCCGGAAGAATTAGAAACTGCAAACCTTGTCGATATTTATAATGCAGGTCGTTACTATAGAGAGACCTCAGGAAGCTGTTGGTTGGATGATTCGATGCCACTTAAAAAGGAAGATCCAGGGAGGCCAGTCATTACAATCAAGATTGGACAACACACATTCGACAATGCTCTCTGTGATTTTGGCTCAAACGTCAACATACTACCAAAGGTAATTTATGAAAAGATTTATAGTGAACCACTTTGAAAAACGAATATGTGCTTGCAGCTTGCAGATCAATCATTCTGTTATCCCGAGGGGATCCTTGAAGACGTGTGTGTGGGAATTAGAGGCTCTTACATGCCAGCAGACTTCGCAGTTATAGACACCGGAAGAAATGAAAGAGCAACAATCATACTCGGTAGACCATTCTTATGCTCAGCTAAAGCTGTCATCTACTGTAACACCCCAAATTTTGCCTCTTTTGGAAATAGAATAAAATGATTTATTTATGTATTTTTGTGCTCATGAAATATAGGAAAATAAATATTTTTGACAAAATAAAATTTACCATAGGAGTTAGCAACATTGTGAGTGCATTCATGCTGCCTCATATGATTTATTGAGATGTGTGGTTTTGGTTAAATCTCAAAAGGTTTTAAAAGCATTTGGAAATTTTGTTTAAATAAAAGAAAAGGTTTTACGTTATCTCTCTTTTCCTTGCCCTTTTGGCTCGTGGCAATTTTCTTTTCCTTGTCCCGAGTGGCATCGTTTTTTTCTTTTGGGCCGCAGGTGCTTGGCCTAGTCCAGCTTCCAGCTTGTGAGCGCAGCGTCGCTTCCTTGCTCCTCTTTCTCCTCGGCCGCACGCCGAGGCCTTATATAAAGCGCCTTAGCAGCTGCACGGCAAGGCACCCTTTTCTCATCTAAACGCGACGCTACGCCTTGCTCGAGTTCGCGTGCCGACGCAATCTACCTGCCTCGCCCTAGCTTGCAACAGCAGCTGCAAAACCCTAGCTAGCTTCGCATCTCGCCGAGAACGCAAGACCCCTCGCCGTTGCCATTAACGTTGTCTGCGGCTTCATCGTCGTCTTTGAGAAATCCCTAGGTGAGCTCTCCTCATCTACCCTTTTATCTTCCTGTTCCTGTGTTCCTTATCCGATCAAACCGAGACATGCATGTACGTGTTTTGTTTCCAGTGAACTCTCGATAAGTAAAGCTCCATCGCCGGTCACCGGCCATATATGGTCTCCATGATAGCTAGCTTGCTGTTATCCTATCTAGCTGATGACTTCAGAATGATGTCAGGATGACATGGTCATGTTTTGTGGCCGTTTTCCGTAACAAAAACAAATCTAGTAATACCATGCTAATATACACATATACTTGCAATCTACCGAACCCTACATGATCGATGCCTTGTCGTTTCCATGAACTGGCTATGAAAACATGAGACCTCCTGCCCTTGCCAGCCAGCACTCGCAAGCTATCTGCTACTTCGTTCCAGGCTGCCGCTGCTAAAGCTGGTCTGCAGTTCATGCAGCACTGAGAAAGCACATGTACGTGATCAAGTCATGTGCATGCATATTTTTTTTAATCGGCCCAATACCTTGCTGATGTCACGCTTTCATCATCTTTACATAGTAATTCAACCTTTAATTTTGTAGAAATAAATGAAGATTGTTGTTTTATTTTCAAAGTAAACCTCTCGGCGCGGTTGTTTCTTCTACACTGCACCGTAGTCCTGTTTAGCGTGTTTTTCGCATCTGTGTGTTCGTAGCAGCCTGGAGATTAGCTCAAACCTTTTTATTGATTGGTGTACTGTTCTAATTGTAGTCTTGTTTGACATGCATGATTGGCCCTATATGGTTGTGTGTTGCTGATTGGAATTGAGTAGACGGTGAGCTTTACGTTGATGATCAAGAAGAAGTTGACAATCAAGAAGGATTTATTTTGAAGCTTTGGACTTGAAGAAGGATCGTATTTGAGGCAAGTATACCATGGGACTATCCTTGTTACCTATTCACCGTTAATCACTTAATCATATGCATGTGTCTAATTTGTCAACCTTAAGGACATCCTAGCCAGTTATTATCTTGTTCATGGAATCCTATGGGTTATTGCATATGGGTAGTTTTTGCTAGTGCTCTACATAAATAATGATGATATGAATGAATATATGATATGATGGTTAAGACTTGAATGTTGGCAACATGACTTCTTGAGTCGGGCTCATGCTTTTTTTCATGATGCTCTGGACTCTCCGTAAGGACTTATCTGTTGTGATCATCGGGATATACAAGTACAACTATGGGGGCTACATGGCTGGCTTTAGTCGTTCAAAGGCTTTGCCTATCTTTGTTGGTGGTTTGCCGTAATTGGGAGAAACGGGGTTGTAGCTCTGTTGGCCACTAATATTTTTAGGGGAACCTTTGAAAGGCTTTATATGATTTTTGGATGTTTTGGGCCTTGCTAACCCATGCATTTGAGGATCATGACTCGTAGTGAAAGTGTACAAGCAGAGTTAATTAAACTGATATATCAGCCGTGTTCGCGGTCATGAACGGCCTTGGAGACATCACGTAATAGAGATGATCTTTGAGACATGGTTATGAGATGATGATGAGATATGGACATAAGATAAGGTTGGATCTCGAACGATGATGATGGACTGTCATGAGAACGATATATTTATGATGATAATGTGGATTAATGGGTTAAGCATAACTTATTGCTAAATAAATGCTAAAACTTTGACTTACTAAAATGCTTACCGCAGATTAAAACCAAGTGTCAAGCCTTTTGAGCCTCATAACCCCATGTTATGCTTTATGGAGTTCGACATGGACTCACCCTTGCTATTTCCCCACACCTCGGGAAGGAGTTAGGCTTGTGATCAACCGGTCCCGGTCGGTCCCTATGGAGTCTACACGGAAGATTGAAGAGTCTTTCCACTGCCCCGCTAGCCGAGGTTATTTGATTTTATATTACGTTCGTTATATTTTAAGCATTGTGAATTGATACTATCATTTATTTGTAAACTATATGTGAGATTTGACTTCCAGGGCTCACATATGGCTTCATCTGGTTTTGTTCTTAAAACCGGGTGTTACATCTATGAGACAAAGTCGAAGATTGTTTTCAACATCAAAGGGAAGAGGGAGAAATTCACTTTCAAGAACAAGGTACACACCTCTCTTACTTATTCCCCGAATACCAATCATTATATTTCAGAACCAAAGATAGAAAGTTACAACAAGAATAGAAGGAGGAATCAGAATCAGAATAAGAATAAGACGGCACAGCCTACAAAGGTAATGGTAGTAAATAAAACAACATCTTATAATGACCATTTACTTGAGTCTCCAATGCTTCGTCAGCAAGATGATCCGGTACCCCTACTATTCATTGCTCTATTAATCAAGTAGAATTTCTATAATACATATTGCGATCTTTGGATCCGGAATTAATCTAATGGCAAAGGTTACATATGAATTATTATTTAGAAAATTGCCGTTGCAACCAACATATGTGCAGCTACGGATGGCGAGACCAATCTTACAGAGTTCCCGAAGGAATGGCCAAAGACGTGCCGATCCAAGATTATGGACCACTATGTTCTCACTGACTTTGTAGTCATGGACATGGGGAAGGAAGAAGATCCTCCACTAGTGCTTGGGAGACCATTCCTCAACACTACTCGTGCAATCATCTACATCCATACAGGAGAGATTCATTTC
Organism: Hyparrhenia diplandra; assembly: GCA_015847255.1. Classification (NCBI taxonomy): domain Eukaryota; kingdom Viridiplantae; phylum Streptophyta; class Magnoliopsida; order Poales; family Poaceae; genus Hyparrhenia; species Hyparrhenia diplandra. The sequence continues at coordinate 73,429 of JADLZK010007866.1, forward strand.
CAATTTCCTAAAGAGAAGGTACGTGTTTACTTTAATAGCTATAATGAGTATACAAATCCCAGGGGGAAAAGCAGGGCAGCTCGTCGCCACCATAATAGACGATGGATTAAGAATCTAGAAGGAGACAAGGTAAGTGAAGAGGCTAAAGCTCTTACACCTAATACATCCACGGAGAAAGAAGAATCAACTACTCCAGAGAAGAGTACATCATCCAAAAGATGGAGGAAGAAGAAGACATCTCCCAGAACATCATCAGAAGAGACCATAGAATCATCAGTGCCACCGATTGTGACAACTGATATACCATGGGAGTAAAGAGCAGAACTTGAAGTTTTGTTCGGAGGACTCTAAATGCCGAATCCTCACCGAAAGGTAAGTCAGTAAGTTATCCATATTTAAAATCCCCGCATTGCATAGTTATTATTTCCATATCATATTTATCATTTCAAGTATTATATAATTGCATTTGAAAACAACAAAAATATTTTGAGCTTTGTTTTGAGAAAACCTTTAAGCCCCATGCTAATATCCCAGAGGCTTAACACCTCTAGGCTATTTGCTGTGGTGGCATAAAAAAATAAATAAAATAAAAATTTGAAAAAAATGAAAATCTAAATATATCCCAGGCAACCTAAAGCAAAGTGGCTAACCCTAATTCTTAATCAAGTTCCACTAGCTTTGTTGTCTATTTGAGATCAGCAGATTTCAAGAGGAGAAGAGATATGTTAGGCGCCATCCTTTGTTGCCAACTACCTCAACTTCTACATCATTGAAGATTACACTCCAATCTAGCTTGGGGAGTGCAACCCTGATTATCGAGATAAATATCCTACTATATATATTATTTATTATTAATTAAATATTTTGTTTGCTACAAAGTTTGTTAAGAGTCTAGTTTTATAGAGTCTAAAAAGTCTTTTGTTAGAGTGTGAATAAAAGAATCAAGAGAGAGTGTTCACTAAATTTACTTTGCTCAAACTAAAAGGAACCTTAAAAATCGCCAACATGGAGATGATAAATAGTTGCTCCGTTGTTATACTTTTCTAGTACCTAGCTTTCAAGCTTAATTTCTCTTGAGCTCCATTTGCAAAATTACTTTGATATTTACTCTAAACCTGAAACCTATGGGTTGCAAATGCTTGCTCTAAAGTCTAGGTAATTGACGGATATGATATATGATAGTCTGAGTTGCTATTTCATCTTACTCTTAGTGACACTAGATTTCTGGAGATTTATATTTTGAAAATTGAAAATGCACATGATAAGTTCCTGTGTGAAGAGTGTGAACCTCCTACCACGAGCCATATATACATGCTTTTTAGATTAGGAAAACTTTTGATATATATATAGGTCGCTGTTTTTGCATTGAGTTCGTTCAATTTTTGTCGACCCTTAGAAACTTGTCATGCTGATCATGTCCACTCCACTATATTCCACTCCACTTGACTCTATACACATATGCTATTTCCATCCTGGAAGTACGCATCCACTACATATACATCCACCATATATATACCACTATCATTTCACTCTAGCCAGCAAAAATGTTCTACTCCTATCCTAGGAGAGAGCAACCAAAAATACTCACTATACCCATTCACTCATTCATTGCTAGCCAATATCTTACAAAAGCTCCATTATATTTTACCTCTTAAAAAGTTATTGCAAAAGAGATCTGGGTTGTAGATTAAAAAAAAAGAGAGAGAAAAAGAAAAAGGGGGATGAAAAATGGACAAAAGTCCTACGGGCGAGTAGAGCCTACCTCCCTAAGAAAAAGAAAAAAATATATATAATAATAAAGATGAAAAATGGACAAGTGTCCGAGGGTGAGTAGAACCCACATCTTTAAAGAGAGGAAATAAAAGACAAAAGTCTAGGGTGAGTAGAGCCCACCTCTCTAAATAAAAGAAAAATAAAAAGAAAGAAAAAGATACAACCCGGGTTCTCCATAAAGTTTCCAAATCCAAAAGAGAGAAGATTCCTCAAGGAGCAAAAGTAAGATTTCCCCTCATCTATTCTATTCACTTCACTATACACCTTACTATATTCCATACCATTTATCCACCATACACATGCACCACTTGATCAGTGTGACTTGTAACTTTGGATCCATTACTTGAATTTACAATATATGCTTAGTAAGTAAATAAATTATTTTCTCCTACCTATGAACTCCACATATAAGCCTTAGTATAGGGTGAGAGAGAAGAAGGCATAGTGTGCTACTGCCTTAGCCAAAAATACTACATATTATGAGAGAAGGGCAACCACTATCTTATTGCCTTAGAGAGGATCCACAAATACCACAAATGAGAGATTAGAGAGAGTCATCTTGAGGAACTTTGAGTTTTATTTGAAAAACAAAGAAAAACTCCGAAGGACAGTTGATCAAAAGAGTTTGAGATATAGTGTTCGACTTGACTGTTCTATCTTTCAATTACCCAAGATTGAAGAAAAAGATATACGCCCCAAAAGGTAAAAAGGTAATTGGGTAAGTTGAAGTTTTAAAAAGTTTATCTTATTCTGGAGAGAAATTTTGTTTGAAAGCATGTGTACTCTTAAGGTGTGATAGCGTTAAAAGCAACTCCCGATCCAAGTAAGTAGTTTAATATAATATCATGTGTCTTGCTAAGAGACTAGCAAGAGGTAAGCTTTGGGGAGCTTGTTGACACTGTTATAGCATAATTTTATAAGATAAATAACATGAAATAAGGGCTCAAGTCAAAGACCAAACATAAGTCTAGGGGTCTAACTAACATAATTCCACAAGTTTTGGTATTACGTGACTTTCTAGGGACTTGATAGAAAATTGCAGAGAAGAATGGAGAAAGTTTAGGAATATACAAGACATATGAAGACAAGACTTGACCGTGAAGTAACTCAACCCGAAAAGTGGACTAAAATATTCTAGAAGATACCGGAGGACACCGTAAAAGGCGGGAAGCCGAGGTGGCAAGCCACCCGGGCGCCGCCGGTGCCACATAGGCGGCGCCGGGTGGGCCGCCTGTCGACCTCTCCTTTCTAGGTCGGTTTACTACCGACTTTGAGGTTGTTTCTACACCGTTGTTGAAGGTCGGTTTGATCCAAGGGTTCACGTTCATCGCCAAGTACTATATAAGAAGACCGGTGACCCCCCGGCCGATAACAATTTCATTATCATACTCATTCATCAACTCATACCCATCTAGTCCAAGTCTAGACCTAAACCCTAGTTCATACTAGAAGTAGTTAGCTATCTAGCTAGTTCTAGTTGAAGATCAAGTTCATCTTAAGTTCACGATAGTCAAGAAGTAGCAAGGATCATCGTTCTTGAGACTTCTCTCTTGTATTCGATCTGTAAGTACTCTTATATTTAGAATACAATTGTTATGGCTTTGATCTTTATAATTATTATATTCTTATTGATATGTGTTTATGCTTGCTATGATTATATGTTTAGTTTAGTAAGATTGCTTTTATATTTTATGCATGGAATTATATAGCATCCATATAGATGATCACTATGTGGGTGATAAGCAATGTGTAAACGTGATGTTTATACAACGTTTATCCGCAATTGCACCCTATATTTCGGGCCGTGTGGTAGATCGTGGGAGTGACATGTCTGTTGAGTCCTTTGGAATCCACCCTCCGAATGTAGGACTAGTCGAGTTTATTATTACGGTAATGATCAAGTTTCGTCCTTGGTTGTTATTGGTAATGCTTGCCATGTATAGAAGTAATCCAACCTTGCCATGATAGCTAGATGTATTGCACTAATTGTAGTATTCATTTGACACATATGATTAGGAGTATCTTAGGAATATTCATTCTATTCTTTCTATAACATGTTAATAGCTCGTATGATACTAGTGGCATATGATGATCTTAGACTTGGGTATTTATCAATTATATAATTATCTTTATCCCGTGACTTATCCTGTTGAGTAATGTTAGATGCATATGGCTACTCTGCATTACAATACTGTAAGGTGGATCTCATAAATAAATCACAATATAAATCATTAGACATCCTTTTCTCTCTACTTTCCATAGACTCCCTTCCCTGTGGTAAAATATAAATACGATACTTGGATTACTCCCGGTGAAGTGCTACAATTGGTATTTCTATCTGTGCGTTTGCAGATATCATGTTCATTCTTTTATCAAGGCCAATCAAGAGTACCATGCCCCGTATTTCTTTGAGCGTTATTGCTAGGGTGACAGACTAGTGTATAGGTAATCCCTAGAAATGAGTGGTATACCTTGAGTACATATCCTAGTAAGATTAACTCCACTATGGATAGTGATACTATGTTACATCCCACTACTAACACCGCCTAACTCCGCTTTGTTGGATCATGAGGTTAATCCCATATCCAAGCTAACATGATTAGATAGATATCCCATATATATTTCTTTCGCCTTCCTAATTGGGATCGTGTAAGAAATATCAACAGTCAGTTTTTTAAAATCTGAATAAATTGGAAGGCTTAAATAACCCGTTCAGAAATGACAAATGGATCCATGAAAAATAGAAGCTGGAGTTATATTCATGTTTGTTGCATATATAGTATCATAACAAGTTGAGAATGGTCTAATGGTCGGTAAATGAGTCGCAAGCAAGGCCGCAACCAGATAATTCACCAAATGAAGTGTACCTCAAGTAGCTTGATAAAACGGTAACAACTAGTACTAACAAGCATTCTAACGAGGGAAGTATTAACATAACTCATGCAAGTATGCAATGAATGGAAGTGTCAGACGCGTACACCGAAATCGCAACTACGTAAGTCAAGGACCCACTACATCGAGGGGAAAACACCGACACAACCAAAATAGATGCAACCCGAAAGTGAGGAAGTTCACTTACTAATAAGAAAAGTTTAAAATTATTTTCTTGAGCTAAGACATTGAAAAGAAATTAGAAAAGATTGAAATTAGTTTGTTGAGCAAACAGGCATAGAAACAGATCGGATATGATTGTACTCACCTTGCAAATGAATGTGCTGACTTGTAGCCACCATGTACTCCATATGTCATCACCATCAACTCCGGACAAAACAGATTCCATCAAAAAAAGAAAACTATAATCGATAACTAACAAAATAATACCGACAAATGACAATTAGATAATGCAGACAACTAGATAGTTCTATCTATGCATGTAAGAGATTATAAGTCAACAAGATTATAAGTCTCATTTACAAAAAAATAAAAGTGCATGTAAAATATTATATCTCGCTATACATAGGTAGTTCTATCTATGCATAACCCAATGTATCAATTACAATACATGCAAATAGAGAAGATTAAGAAACTCTCCTTTAGTCAGGCAGTCCGACTGAGGTCATCCTTACTAGTTCATTGCTGCAAGAGTTTTGATGTTGTCATCGATTCCGCAACATACGAACTATTGTAGTAAGGCGTACTCGTAGCAACAAGTTTAATAGTAGTCATCCTTATGTGGAGTTAAAATTTCTATTAACCCAAATTTCATCCTATGGACAAGCTCGGCTCGATACCATTCTGTCATGCCCCATTTTTAATGGGTCGTTAATCACACGTGTTTTGCGCCAGGATCACGCCACAAACACGCCTCGTTAGTCACGCCGATAATGGTACACAGAAATAATAATAATCCGAGCTTAATAAATATAGGATGGAAGGGGGCTTACAGAGGCGACGAAGGGTCACCAAGCCGGTTTACAATATCAGAGTTGGCCAACCGAGAAGCGGTGGATTAACTATGACACTGTCCCGTACTCCACAGGCAGACTTGTGCATGGATGAATTCTGGGCTTCAACGTCCTTCTCCTAAGCAAACACTTTACAAACTCCTACGATACGCTGGTCCTCTACTTGTCGTCGATCTTACCTTCACATGTGCCGATATCTGTAAAAATAGAGGGGTGAGTACAAACGTACTCAGCAAGTCCCAACCAGGGGGTTGTAATTATAAGGGTTTGGGCCCTAGCAGAGTCTCTAAACTGCTCTCGCTAGTTCCCGGGTTATCTCATGTCATCACTGCTGTCATGACACCACAGGTTAGTCATCATCAAAGTGTATATCTAATCATAGATGTTCAGGCCTAGCACTTGCCCATTCCAAGGACGTGGCTATTCGAATAGATTTAAATAACTCTGGAGAGGTTGTACAATTTCCCCACACGATAGGCGCAGTCTTACACCAGACGTCATTGGCTCAGACAGGCCTAACGAGATTCCGTACCCGCTTGGATGCCTCCTAGGTATATTGGTATAATCCTCACCACGACTTCGGGGGGTTGGAAGGATGACGATCATCCTAGACAATATGGTGAAATCAAATCACCCATGGCTTTACAGGTAATACCTTATTACCCAACCTATACTGTCAAACACCAAACCCAATCATTAATCGTAAATATGTGCACCTAGCACTGCGCCACTGGGCCCAAACACACTCACGTGGAAGGTCACTCAGCATCCACGCCAACCGGACCATGGGGCCACTCTCCCCATGTCTGCTCCTGATAGGTCGTTTGCCTACGCCGGCCACCTTGGATCGAAACTATACCTCAACCCAACGGGGTGTGGAATCAAGCCGCCCCATCCCGGCGTGTGGTTGTACGTATAATCGCACCAGGAAGAAGGTCTATGAACCGGTCCTTAGGGAGGCGAGTATCTCTCCGCGGGATTCATCCCCGATTGTGATTAGTCCACCTCCATGTAGACTATCACCACTCACCTTTTTGTTGGAAAGGTTCACATTATTATACAAGGTTATATTAACGATAAAGCCTAGCGGAGCCTCACGCACATAGCACATGAGTACTCCCGCACGGCTTGCCCTGGTTATACTTATCTTAACATCTTATTATTATTATAGAAATTAGGTCAGGTTAAGTGGGGGTAAGGACTTGCCTGGGAGGTTCTTACGAATCGGCACGGCGTCGAACGTCTCTAGCTATCTTCGGACGGAAAACTCCTATCGGGTTGATGTAGAACTACTAAGACGCACGACGATAACCTAACTTGAACTATGGCATACAAAACAAACATAGAACATTATGGTGGCGATGGGTTAGATGCATAGAGCTAGATTTTAGATGAATTACGGAAGTCGTTTCACGCGAAACGGAGTTCATTTGCATGAGATATGGATTTTATAATATTAATCCCTAATTAAATTATTAGGGTAATATTATAATATAATTTTATCATGTAATAAAATTGGAACTAATTACATGACAAAATTCTATAAATCAAATAATGAATTTACAAATTTTTCGGGAATTTTTCTCGACACGGGAAAGTATACTTATAGTATCCTCGTGTACACAATCAGGTGTACATAGCAATTTCCTAGGTGCACACAGGGAATGCCTCTTGCACACGTGGGTGCCACGTGGGTCCACGTGGAAGCCACCGCGGGGCGCCATGTGGGCGCCCACGTGGGTGACGGGTCACCTTAACGATGAGTCGGCGGGCGTGGGCGGCAAGGGTGACGGGCGCCGTCGTTGGTTGGCCCTCCCTTGACGCCGTATCTTGAGGAGGTGGACGGCGCCAACGGCGAGAGGGTACCCGATCCCCGCCGACGGAAATTTGGCGGCGGAGGGTCGCCGGAGCTTTGCCGACGTTCGCCGTTTCTTGGCTTAAGCTCGTCGCGAAAGCCTCTGTAGCACTGCCTCGCCTCCCCGGTCACATTGGCCGACACCCAAGCAGCTCCGGTGGCCTTCTTCCCTAACGGCGGCGTCCGCGGCGGATCTCCGGCGACGGCGGCGCTTGGTCGTCGAGTTACTCGGCACCAGAGCCTAGGAAAAGGAGAGGAATCAAAAGAAGAGGGGTGGGCAACCTTTTGGACTCACCGGCTTGACCTTGACGCGATGGACACGGCTAGAACACCTCGACCTAACTATGGCGGCGGCGGCGCACGATTTGGGGGAAATGCGGATTGCGCGGCGTGGGGAGGAGGGGAGGTGGAACTGAGGTGCGCATCGTACGTTCCCGTCGGTGGCGGAACTCGCGGTGGAGATGGTGTGGCCGATTGAGCTCCCGGAGGGGGCTATTTATAGCCTTGCCGCGGGCTCGTCGCCGGGGGATATTTTCCTCGTCGCCGTGATATTATCCGACCGCACTTATCGTGTCCATGGACCTCTCGGCGGGCTGGTGTTCCGCGGGCCGGGTGCGCCGTGCTCGTCCCCGGTGGCCGGGCGAGGCCATAAAGGCCGCGGTTGTCACGTCGTCTGGTGATGCCACGCCGGGCGCCATGGCGGCAATGCTCGGGCGACTCGATCCGCCGCGGCCATCGTGGGGTTTGACCCGAGCCATCGCGGGCGTTGGGCTCGACGGGATGGTCGCGCCTCGTGGCACTCGTGTACAGCCCCCGCCGCATGTCCGGCTCGCGACTCTCTCCCGCGGTGGTCGACGCGGGCGGCAGGGACGGTCCCGGCTCCGGTCGTCTCCGTCGTCGCCCGCGACGCGGACGGTGGCGCCTCGTTCTCTCGCCAACGCGGCGGCCCGGGTAAGACGACGGGAGGGCGGCAGGCGGCGCGCGTGTCGCGCCCCTCGTCTCGGGACGGGGATGGAGGAAGACGACGGGGCGGGGTCCGCGTGTGTCGGTGAGTGGGAGAGAAAGGAACGCAGCAGCCGGGCCCGTTTCCGTAGTTGGGCTCGCGCGAGTTGGGTCGCCCGTTCGGGTGGGAGAGAAGGAAAGAGGAGGGAAGGGAGAGAGAGGGGTTGGATCTTTGGGCCGAGTTTAGGAATCGAGCCCATGCCTCCTCTTCCTATTTTCTTTCTCCTTTCTATTTTCTTTCTCCTTCCTTTTTGTTCCCACATTATTTTATGTGTGTAATTACATATATATATTTATTATATTTACCTCGCATAAGATTTTGAACTTATATTCTCCTAAGCTTTTATTTATGAGAATATTTATTCAAGGTGCTGATACAAATAAATATATATGTGTACACACATTTTTCCTTTTCTTATTATTTCATAGGTGACATATACATATATATATTATAAATATTTTCACAAGCACGTTTATATTCCCATGACTTATTTGTCGAGAATAATTATTTATTGTGCTCGTAAAAATATTCATATATGTTTGGTACACACATGCTTCGGTATTTGTTATTCGAGAATAAATTGTAAATCCTTCTCATGCAATATCTTCCATAATTCACATCTAGGGCTTACCTTGCATCCTCGGTCACCATAGAGCTCAACAAGCAACAAACAAGATTCCTATTTTCTAGATGGTGTGAGTTTGACATGCAGGGTTTTCGAAAACAGGGTTTCGGTTTAGCGGAAAATAAATCAAGTTTTAGTTGTAATTCAAAAAGTTCAAATTTTTAGTGAATTTTAAAAATGATGCAAAAACACGGGTGTTACAAATCTACCCCACTTAGATGAATCTAGTCCCCCAAGATTCCTAGTCTACAGAGTGAAGGTCCTAATTTGAGGTCTAAAGGGATAGAGATATATAGAGAGAGGAAACTTTCCATTGCTTACGATGATCTTGTCCTTGTCGAATCTCTACATTATCGTGTTACTCTATTACTAGGGCAACACGATACTGTGGAGGGCGTGCCTTCCGCTATCTGTGATTCTTCTTTGCTTTTTACCCCATCTTCTTGGTCTTGCATCTTGTCCTCGTAGTCTTGAGGTCCTCCTCGGCGGCTACCCCACTTAGAGGGTTTATTCCTCTAATGTCTTCGTTTTTTCGGTGTCCTCCAATTAATGCGCTTCCTTGCTTGTTCCTTCGCGGTCTTCTGTGGTGTACCTCACTGTCCTGATTCTTCTGGGTAACAGTCATCGTGAGCTTGGGATTCTATTCCTCGTCTGAATCCCTAAGTCTTCTGTTGCTCCTTTAGTTTCTCGTATTAGCTCATTTCCATATTTCTTGGTCTCTTCTTGTGCTCGCCCATCTTGTTCTTTACCCTTCTTGATTACGCCCATTTGTATTTTCTTTTCTTCTTTTACATATAGCACTACCCCACTTAGAAAAATTTTCTGCTCATTATTTGCTCTGTGGCTTGTATGCTTGGGCACCCGTCAAATTTATCTTTGTCAGTACTCGCACATGGGTAGTGGGTCAAGCACAGGGGGTCTTGATTACTCCAGGGAAAGTTACAATTGTAGAGCGTAAAAGGATTGCTACTCTACGGCTGCTCCTCCCTTGGGAGTGGTGGTCCCACGTTGTCGGACATGGTGGCTTCGGCTTCGTGGGTCCAGACTCGGTTACGTCTTTGGGAGCTTCTTCTCTTGGTCTTTGGCTAACCGAGGGGCAGGGGGTGTTCCTTCTTGTCGGGTCTTCTGCGGTGATGGTGGGGTAATCCTGGCTCTTGACTATGTGGAGGGTGACTTTGCAACGATGGGTGCCACGCTATTCATACTCGCTGCCCTCATACACGGGGCGATCTCGGATGCCAAGGTTCAGCATGGTGGCATAGAGAAGCTGGGAAAATTCGGGGGTGTCGATGCACTGGCTGCTAACCAAGGTGCCAGTCATCTTGGCGACGTTTGGTGGTGGTTCTTGGTGAATGGATGGTAAGGAGGGTGATGACGGAGGAGGAAAATTGGAGGCTAGCAGTGGAATGGTTGGAGTGGGAGGGTGGTGAGAGCGGTGGTGATGCTCTTTTGTAGTAGGTCAAGGGTAATAGCTTATGGGAGAAGCTTGGTCGACTGGTACTGTGGCCATGGTGCGTGGTGGTGTGTGGTGGAAGGAACGGGAGTGAGTCTCCTGTATTCCTTGACTTTGCGATAGTGGCGTGGTCATTGGGACTGTATGGTTTTGGCCGGTGGATTCCCTCTAGTGGAAACTGTGTGTCCTCTCTACTGTCGGCATACCACTTCACAGCATCTCGACGCGCTCGGGGTGCCTGTCTGCTTTTTCGGGCGTATACATTCTTTAGGGGCTTTGATGACTGTCTTGACTCGCTGTAGTCCTCTGTTCATCTTCTGCTTGTAGTGCTAATCCTCGGCTTCAGCTTGCATCACTGGTACGGGTTGCCGCTTGAACTGTTGCACGTCATCTTGATTGCTTCGACGGTCGTGGTTCAGGGTCGAGGTAACAGTAATATCAGCTGACTTTTCGGCATTGAGGTGACAAAGATGTCGGCAATGTTGCACGGTTGTCGGTACAAGAATATCGAGGCGACGGCGTGTGACTATATTTGTAGGGAAGAACACCGGCATGGTTCAATGGCTACGATCGTGGAGTACACTTGTTGTCGTCACGTTCTCGCAGGTTAGTTCCTATTCTACTTGGGCTAGAGAGGGAGTGGGAGGGAAAAGCACAAGGAACGATAGGGCTCTACCTAACTAAGGATTATAGGAAAGCAAGCATTTTGGGTAGGGATAGACTTTGGGGTATCCTAGTAACACTAGTGTTGGGGAAACAACACAAACTTACCGGGTGTGAAACGTATGAGAAGTTAGTCACGGTGAACTAAGTTTATAGGGAAACTTGTCTTATTACTCGTGACTTGAGGGATTTTTTTAGTACGTTCACGGATCCTATTGAATTTTCCTTCCATTAATCACTTATGAGTAGTAATAATGGAGAAATTTCTTTTAGGATTGAAAGGAAACAAGACATTATGCTAAACAAACAAGCGTCAATAGTTCTCATCACGGGACAATCACCTAGATGATACATGGTCGCATCACACATAGTGACTAACATGATGGTTATTGCGCGACTTTGCACCTACTAAAGGAATTGAAGCCTAGTCACCTATGGTTGCTTTAACGCTTAGCAACAAATGCTAAGAGATTGCTTGCTCAACAAGCTTGCAAAAGGATTTTGCTACTCCTCGCCGCTTGGATTGTATGCCTCATGGAGATTAGACTTGCATACCGCATTAGCGCCCATTTAGGTACTCGGATGTTCGATGCATTTCGGTTGCATCTTTGGTTAGCATTCGACATTCCTTCTGTTGGGGCTCTAGAGTTACACAAGTTTGTTACGTATTTTGGTACTTGGTCTTCATGATAACTCTCGATTTTAATATCGAGGGAAGACAAGGTACCCTAAGCACTTAGCATCTCGAGGGGAGTTGTAGAAACTCTCCTTTAGTCAGCAAGTCCGACCGAGGTCATCCTTACTAGTTCATTCTTTTCGCAAGAGTTTTGATGTTGTCATCGATTCCGCAACATACGAACTATTGTAGTAAAGGCGTACTCTCGTAGCAACAAGTTTAATAGTAGTCATCCTTATGTGGAGTTAAAATTTACATTAACCCAAATTTCATCCTATGGACAAGTTTCGATACCATGTCATGCCCCACTTTTAATGGGTCATTAATCACTGCGTGTTTGCGCCCAGGATCATGCCACAAACACGCCTCGTTAGTCACGGATAATGGTACACGAAATAATAATAATCCGAGCTTAATAAATATAGGATGGAAGGGGGCTTACAAAGTGGCGACGAAGGGTCACCAAGCCGGGTTACAATATCGAGTTGGCCAACCGAGAAGCGGTGGATTAACTATGACGCCGTCCCGCTCCACAAAAGCGCACTTGTGCATGGATGAATTCCGGGCTTCAACGTCCTTCTCCTAAGCAAACACTTTACGAACTCCTACGATACGCTAGTCCTCTACTTGTCGCCGATCTTACCTTCACATGTGCCGATATCCGTAAAAAGAGGGGTGAGTACAAACGTGCTCGGCAAGTCCCAACCGAGGGGGTTGTAATTATAAGGGTTTGGGCCCCTAGCGAGTCTCTAAAATCTGCTCGCTAGTTCCCGGGTTATCTCATGTCATCATTCTTTGTCATGACACCATAGGTTAGTCATCATCAAAGTGTATATCTAATCATAGATGTTCGGGCCTAGCACTTGCCCATTCCAAGGACGTGGCTATTCGAATAGATTTAAATAACTCGCGAGAGGTTGTACAATTTCCCACACGATAGGCGCAGATCTTACACCGCACGTCATTGGCTCGAGGATGTGCCTAACAAGATTCCGTACCCGCTTGGATGCCTCCTAGGTATATTGGTATAATCCTCACCACGACTTCTTAGGGGGTTGGAAGGATGACGCATCATCCTAGACAATATGGTGATATCAAATCACCCATGGCTTTACTGGGTAATACCTTATTACCCAACCTATCTTGTCAAACACCAAACCCAATCATTAATCATAAATATGTGCACCTAGCTTTGCGCCCATCGCGCCCAAACACACTCACGTGGAAGATCACTCGGCATCCACGCCAACCGGACCATGGGGCCACTCTTCCCATGTCCGCTCCCGATAGGTCGTTTGCTCACGCCCGGCCACCTTGGATCAAAACTATACCTCAACCCAACGGGTGTGGAATCAAGCCGCCCCATCCCCGTGTGTGGCCATGCACGTATAATCGCACGGTAGAAGGTCTATGAACCGGTCCTTAGGGAGGCGTAGTATCTCTCCTCCGGGATTCATCCCCGATTGTGATTAGTCCACCTCCATGTAGACTATCACCACTCACCTTTTGTTGGAAAGGTTCACATTATTATACAAGGTTATATTAACGACAAAGCCTAGCGGAGCCTCACGCATTATAGCCCATGAGTACTCCCTTGCGGCTTGCCACGGTTATACTTATCTTAACATCTTATTATTATTATAGAAATTAGGTCAGGTTAGGGGGTAAGGACTTGCCTGGGAGGTTCTTACGAATCGCACACGGCGTCGAACGTCTCTAGCTATCTTCGGACGGAAAACTCCTATCGGGTTGATGTAGAACTATGGCACGCACGGCGATAACCTAACTTGAACTATGGCATACAAAACAAACATAGAACATTATGGTGGCGATGGGTTAGATGCATAGAGCTAGATTTTAGATGAATTACGGAAGTCGTTTCACGCGAAACGGAGTTCATTTGCATGAGATATGGATTTTATAATATTAATCCCTAATTAATTTATTAGGGTAATATTATAATATAATTTTATCATGTAATAAAATTGGAACTAATTACATGATAAAATTCTAAAAATCAAATAATGAATTTACAAATTTTTTGGGAATTTTTCTGACACGGGAAAGTATACTTATAGTATCCTGTGTACACAATCCGGGTGTACATAGCAATTTCCTAGGTGTACACAGAATGCCTCTTGCACACGTGGGTGCCACGTGGGTCCACGTGGAAGCCACTGTGGCCGCCATGTGGGCGCCACGTGGGTGACGGGGTCACCTTAACAGCAGTCGACGGCGTGGAACGGCAAGGGTGACGTGGCGCGGTCTGGTTAGCCCTCCCTTGATGCCGTTATTGTTGAGGGTGGACGGCGTCAACGGCGAGGGTACCCGATCGTCGACGGGCCTCGTGTGGCGGAGGGTCGCCGGAGCTTTGCCAACATTCGCCGTTTCTTGGCTTGAGCTCGTCGCGAGAGCCTCCAGCACTCGCCTTGCCTCCCCGGTCACATTGGCCGACACCCAAGCAGCTCCGGTGGCCTTCTTCCCTAACGGCGGCGTCCGCGGCGGATCTCCGGCGGCGGTGGCGCTTGGTCGTCGAGTTACTCGGCACCAGAGCCTAGGAAAAGGAGAGGAATCAAAAGAAGAGGGGGTGGGCAACCTTTTGGACTCACCGGCTTGACCTTGACACGACGGACACAGCTAGAACACCTCGACCTAACTATGGCGGCGGCGGCGCACAATTTGGGGGAAATGCCGATTGCGGCGGGCGGGGGAGAAGGGAGGTGGAACCGAGGCGCCGCACCGCACGTTCCGGTCGGAGGCGGAGCTCTCGCGGTGGAGATGGTGTGGCCGATTGAGCTCCCAGCGGGGCTATTTATAGCCTTGCCGCGGGCTCGCCGCCGAGGGGGATATTTTCCTCGCCGCCCGTGATATTATCCGACCGCACTTACCGCTGGCCCGTGGACCCGGGCTGGTGTTCCGCCGGCCGGGTGCGCCGTGCTCGTCCCCTGGTGAGCCGGGGCGAGGCCATAAAGGCCGTGTTGTCACGTCGTCCGGTGATGCCACCTGCCGGGCGCCATGGCGGCAATGCCTGCACTCGATCCGCGTGGCCACTGTGGGGTTTGACCCGAGCCACTATGCGTGTTGAGCTCGACAGATGGCCGTGCCTCGTGGCACTCGTGTACAGCCCCGGCGCATGTCCGGCTCGCCGACTCTCCCCCGTGGTGGTTGACGCGGCGCGGGGACGGGTAAGCCGGGCTCCTCGTCCGGTGTCGCGGCCCGGCGACACGGACGGTGGCGCCCCTCGTTTCTCGCCAACGCGGGCGGTCCGGGGCAAGACGACGGGGAGCAGCCGCTTGCGCGGCATCGGTCGCGATCCTCGCCTCGGGGACGGGGATGGAGGAAGACGATGGGGCAGGGGTCCACGTGTCGGTGAGTGGGAGAGAAAGGAACGCAGCAGGCGGGCCCGCTGTAGTTGGGCTCGTGAGTTGGGTCGGCCCGCTCGGGTGGGAGAGAAGGAAAGAGGAGGGAAGGGAGAGAGGGGTTGGATGTCGGGTCGAGTTTAGGAATCGAGCCCATGCCTCCTCTTCCTATTTTCTTTCTCCTTTCTATTTTCTTTCTCCTTCCTTTTTGTTCCCTCATTATTTTATGTGTGTAATTACATATATATATTTATTATATTTACCGCATAAGATTTTGAACTTATATTCTCCTAAGCTTTTATTTATGAGAATATTTATTCAAGGTGCTCGATACAAATAAATATATATGTGTACACACATTTTTCCTTTTCTTATTATTTCATAGGTGACATATACATATATATTTTATAAATATTTTCACAAGCACGTTTATATTCCCATGACTTATTTGTCGAGAATAATTATTTATTGTGCTCGTAAAAATATTCATATATGTTTGGTACACACATGCTTGGTATTTGTTATTCCCGAGAATAAATTGTAAATCCTTCTCATGCAATATCTTCCATAATTCACATCTAGGGCTTACCTTGCATCCTCGGTCACCATAGAGCTCAACAAGCAACAAACAAGATTCCTATTTTTTAGATGGTGTGAGTTTGACATGCGAGGGGTTTCGAAAAAATGAGGGTTTCGGTTTAGCGGAAAATAAATCAAGTTTTAGTTGTAATTCGAAAAGTTCAAATTTTTAGTGAATTTTAAAAATGATGCAAAAACACGGGTGTTACACTTTAGTAGAGCACTATACACCACAATTATTTTAGAAGCATCATAGGCTCTAAACAATGAAAATGAGCTAGATAACTACTAGATAACTTGTGAAGGATATGATCATCCTTCCATGAATGTCCACATGGGCACAAGGGTAAACCAAGGTAGTAGGCCTCGGAATAATGGTCATTTGGCTTGTTTATACCAACCGATAATGAAACATAACACATGGGGACCATGAAATCATCGAGGAACTTGCAGCCTCGGCCTCCCAAGATTATACCAACTCATCCTTGAACACAAAAAAAAAGAGTAGCCGAGGTCGCCAAGGTTCCCGATGATTCGATAAACAATATGAAAACAGACTCTATTTTTTCACAAGCCAAACATGATCATCCCGCCATTCTTGTCATCATCGGCACAATGGTAAACCAAACTAAAAGGCCTCGGCAATGAGTTGGTTTGCAAATATCATCATAGGTGGCCATCAAGCCGGCATCTCACCGAAAAACGCCCGCCACGGGCAATGCGTCGAGCGGCTAGCGCAGCAGATGCAGGGAGACCAATTAACCAACAATCCCCTTGCTTGCGCCGGGCGACTAATGTTCTCGATGACCTTGTACTCTTCCGTCACGTCGGCTGGCGGCGTCGCCGCACGATGTAGCGAATCTGCGCCACAAACTCTTGGATCGGAGGTCGGCGGCCGCGAGATCCGCGAAGGAAATGGGAAGGAGGGAATGGGAGTGGGGAGGAGTACTATGGTAGGATTCTCACCTTGGGGTGCCGAGGCAGGGAGCTGGGTCGGCGCCGCCGCCGCCGCCGCTGGAAGACCTCGATTCCCACTCAGGGGTAGGGTTCTTGCTGTGTCTTGTGCTGGCCGCGGGAG
Organism: Hyparrhenia diplandra; assembly: GCA_015847255.1. Classification (NCBI taxonomy): domain Eukaryota; kingdom Viridiplantae; phylum Streptophyta; class Magnoliopsida; order Poales; family Poaceae; genus Hyparrhenia; species Hyparrhenia diplandra. The sequence goes on from JADLZK010007866.1 coordinate 90,398, forward strand.
ACATACCACGCCCGGTTAGGGTTCTCGTCTCGCGCCGCCGCGGAGACCCTCGCACGGGGGGTAGGGTTTCGCCGCGCCGCCACGGGAGTCCTCCTTCCCACGCCGGGGTAGGGTTTGCACTGCGCCGGCGCGGGAGACCTCCATTCCCACGCCGGGGTAGGGTTCTCGCTTGCGACGCCGCGGGAGACCTCCCATCCCACGCCGGGGTAGGGTTCTCGCCTGCGCCACGGGGGGAGACCACGCCTTCCTACTCACGGGATTTGGGCTACGGATTTTGGGAACGGAAGGGGGGGAAAAGTCGTGGTCACGGTGGACTGGTGGAGCAAAAGCAAATTTTGGCCAACGCGCCTCTACCCTTCTTTCCCGCTTCTTCGAAAAGTTGAGCTTGGGGTGCCCAGTCTTCATCTCCACCGTCAATCTGATTCATCCAACGATGGAGATAGAGTTGAGCTTGTTGGGCCTTGGGCCTATACTTGAGAAAGGCTAGTTTTTCCATTGTACAAGTCTTCCACACAGTTTTACAAATTCAAATTTGAGATACGTGGTTTTGCGACTAGGGTTCACCAGTAGTTTCTCAAATGCAAAAATAACCTATATATGGAATGTAGATCCTGACGAGTTCTATCACCTTCGTATTCAAAAGTTTTTCACCGAGGCCATTTAGAGCTTTGTTTGGCGAGGTTTGACCAAGTCAAACTTTGGTCTTTTGAAATCGGGCGCCTTGGGGCCGAGTTTTGAAAACTCTAGATGGATCCAAATCAAAAAGTCATGAATATGTGTTTAGTAGGTCAATTCAAGATCTACATTTGGTATTAGAGTGTACTTTTCATGTTTCGAGGTTTTGACGCCTTGAATTTTGAATTTTCAAATTTTTACGGCTCGAGACGAGTTTTCGAGGCCCTAGACGGCCTCCATTTGAAAAGTCATGAATACCAAAAATTCATAACTCATCGAGATCTACATTCGGTATTTAGGTCACTTTTGCATCTGAGCAAGTGTACGGAAAACGTAGTTCAAAAACCACTAGTCGCCAACAGAGTTGCATAAACTTTGTGAGATACGTGGTTTTGCGACTAGGGTTCACCAGCAGTTTCTCAAATGCAAAAATGACCTATATATGGAATCTAGATCCTGATTCTATCACCTTCGTATTCAAAAGTTTTTCCGCCGAGACCATTTAGTACTCCGTTTGGCCGAGGTTTGACCAAGTCAAACTCTGGTCTTTTTGAAATCGGCGCCTTGGGGCCAGTTTTCAAAACTCTAGATGGATCCAAATCGAAAAGTCATGAATACGTGTTTAGTAGGTCTCTTCAAGATCTACATTTGGTATTAGAGTGTACTTTTCATGTTTCGAGGTTCTGACGCCTCGAATTTTGAATTTTCAAATTTTTACGGCTCGGGACGAGTTTTCGAGGCCCTAGACGGCCTCCATTTGAAAAGTCATGAATACCAAAAATTCATAACTCATCGAGATCTACATTCGGTATTTAGGTCACTTTTGCATCTGAGCAAGTGTTCGGAAAGCGTAGTTCAAAAACCACTAGTCGCCCACGGAGTTGCATAAACTCTTTGTGAGATACGTGGTTTTGCGACTAGGGTTCACCAGCAGTTTCTCAAATGCAAAAATGACCTATATATGAAATGTAGATCCTGACGAGTTCTATCACCTTCGTATTCAAAAGTTTTTCAGCCGAGGCCATTTAGTGCTCCGTTTGGCCGAGGTTTGACCAAGTCAACCTCGGTCTTTTTGAAATCGGCCTTGGGGGCAGTTTTAGAAACTCTATATGGATCCAAATCAAAAGTCATGAATACGTGTTTAGTAGGTCTCTTCAAGATCTACATTTGGTATTAGAGTGTACTTTTCATGTTTCGAGGTTTTGATGCCTCGAATTTTGAATTTTTAAATTTTTACTACTCGGGACGAGTTTTTGAGGCCCTAGACGGCCTCCATTTGAAAAGTCATGCATACCAAAAATTCATAACTCATCGAGATCTACATTCAAGTATTTAGGTCACTTTTGCATCTGAGCAAGTGTTCGAAAAGCGTAGTTCAAAAACCACTAGTCTCTCAAATAGTTGCATAAATTGTATATGGGATGACTCAAGTGAACAAAAATATTGGATAGAACATGATTTTAGAAAAATTTAGGGAAAAATCATGAAATTTGGACTTAGAATGTTGGAGAAAGACTAGTTACAAGTTTTAACTAGAGATTAAAAAGAAAAAAACTTATATTCATGTTCATGATTTTTCACGTATGCTCGGTTCTAAGATTTCATACTTCAAATGTTAAAAGGAAATGATAACCACTTGTATCGTAAACGGTGGAATGGTGCGGTGGTAGGGCTGAACTTTAGAAACCAAGATGTCTCGAGGTTCAAACCCCTCAAGAGACATAATTTTTGCTATTTTTACAACGTTAAATTGGCCAAAAATTTGTCAACTACTTGACAAGACATGATAGATTCGTTTTGACACATATAAGTGAGCAACAATTTTGACATAGATTAATTACTCGTCCATACAAATACAAATACCATAAGTGGTTGTTCAACGTACACAACCATAAGTTCAGCATCACCGTGTTCATGCATACATATTACATATAAGTGATAACAACCCAAAGGGGCTAGCAGAGAAGCATATCGGTTCGGCATCATTTCTTCTTATTGCCAAGGCGGCATCATCCAACATCTTCATCGGGCGGTCCGCCTTTGGCTTCGACCTCCGCGGATCGGTCAAGCTTAGCCATCTCCTTCTTCTCTTTGCTCCTTCTCGGCCAATTCGGTCCGGTCGTCCACCTTCCAAGTGAGCTTCATGATGCTCGCAATAATAGGGGTGTTGTCACAGCGCCTTCGATGACGTTCATGAGTGCAGTTCGAGTCATCACAAATGGCTGAAAAACATGAAGTGATTAATAAGTAATAACAATGAATTTTTGCTTTAATGAAACTTGAATCATCGGGGGCTTACCACAATTACTAATAAATTATGCATCATTGGCCTGTTTCCACATTAATTAAGACCACGAAAACAACATAGCAAGGACGCCTCTTGAAATTATCATGGAATCGTCTAGTCCCTACAATCTTGTACTTGTTGAGCCCATGTTCATAAACTAGTTTTCAACGTTTGTGTTGAGCCCAGGTTTATATTTCATATAGCATCAAGGTTAGAATGTTGAACACCATTTCTTGACAAGAAATGATTTTAGAAAATTCGGGGAAAATGAAGATCAAATTTGGAGTTAGTATGAGCCAATCTTGTACCCGTGATTCCGAGGGGAGGACCGGCGGGCATGAAGTTGGAGGGTGGGTACTGCCGGGCGGCGGATTCTTGTCGAAAGCGTAAACAGCACACTAGTGACCCCTGCGTCGGAAGGTCTTTACAAGTGGTCATAGTCGCCGATGAAGCGGGGACCGCACACCTTGATCATGTGCTCGCTCATCGACGGCGACAGGAGTCCCGCGGGGGGCATGAACTTTCACCTTCTTCGGCGGGATGCGGCGCCGATGAAGAGGGCGTGGCCTTCTTCGACGAGCCCGACGCGGCGTAAGTCGAAGGGGCCCATGTGATCCTCCTCGACGCCACGGGCTTTGCTCGGCGTGAAGGGCGCGCCGACCCCGGGGCCTCCCGGTCGAAGGGAACCGCCGGAAAAGAGCGGAGGGGGGCCCTCCGCCGTGTCGCCGAGGCGCCTCGCCGACATGAGCGAAGAGGAAGCTCGACGACGGGGCGGGGGCGGGCGGCAATCGGTGAGAGGAAGAGGAAGGAGTGAGGTGGATCTCGACGCAGATGGTGAAGGGTTGGATCGAGGGAAACCCTAAGGGGACAAACTATATCACTTTGGAGCACCCTGTTAATGAGATGTTACATATACCAAAATAACCTAAATCAAACACAAGCCCAGTGCGAGACAAGCGGGTCAGTTGGAGTCAACTAAGACCGTAGACGTGAGGTCCTGGGTTCGATCCGCATGTTTCGCACTGCGGAGAATTTTTTTATAAATATTATGTGACAGTCTACCAAAGTCACAAAAAACATAAAATGCCGTCACGAAATCCTACTGCCGTTGGACTGCTCACGGGAATCACATTCTGTGACAAAAGCAAACTGAAGCGTCATATATAGTGCACTCTTTTGTGACGCACAACAGCCTTCCGTCACAAATAGTCATGGTGCCTGTAATTTTGTGACGACATCGAGTTTTTCGTCATATTATGGTACATTATATGACGATTTTAGGCCCCGACACGAGGTCGTTTTGTCATAAAAAATTGGTATTCTTGTAGTGGGTCCTAAATGGCTAGAGGGGGGTGAATAGTCTAATAATAATTTCTACAAAACACTAGAGCAACTTGTTAGGTGACAATAAGGCGATAATTGCGATTGCGCTAGCTCTACTTGTCGGCAAGCCTCCTAATGACAATTCTAGTCAATTTATGTCTCTAGAGCACTCAAGAGCTATGTCACTACTTTTCTAGCTTGGTGATCAAGGTAGATTACACTAAACAATTCTAAGCAACCTAGTCAACTAGCAAGTCTACACTAGCACAATATATGTATGAAGTAAATCTAGGTAGAGAGGAGGTGTTATACCAAACCGTCGAGGCAATGAACCAATCAGGGAGAGCGGTCAATCAACACAAATGATGAAGACAATGATTTGCTCACCCAGAGGTCACTTGAGCACCCGTCAAGCTACATCTCCCGGTTGTGTCGGCCAGATCAAGCGGTGGATCAAGGTGGCGCGCACACCTTGCCTCACTAGGCCCTCTTGACACCACTCGATTGAGGGGTAACTCAACGACACCGAGCAATCCACTAGAGTATCAATTCGGCACTCCGCCGAGGAAGATCAAGAACCCCTCACAATATCATCTGAGGTGGGCAAGAACAATCACCTTCTCTTCCCAACGCCTCCCACAATCATCGAGCCGGTCTAGGAGTGGTGCTCTCTAAGAGCAACAAGAGATCCACCCAAGCAACGACGACCCTCAAGTGCCTCTAAATGCAAACACTCAAAGCAATGCACTTGAATCTCCTCAACTCACTAGAAATGTGCTCACAAGCAAGAACAATGAGGAGGAGGGAGTTTGCTCACTCAAATGATGTTAAGAGTGATTCAAATGTCCAAGAGGGTGAGCCATGGGCCGGCCAACAAGTATATATAGGCCAAACAAACCAATAGAGCTGTTAGCACTCGAAATGTAGCCAGCGCGGGCTGACCGGACGCACCGGTCTAGAGTCCGGTCAGACACGACAAACGGTCGGGCCCATGCACTGACAAGCTGATTTCCGTCGGTCAAAGCTTCCGGTCATCGACCGGACGCTCCCGGCCGGGCCGAAGGGCCAAAAAACCCTTACCGAATCGACCGGAAGCACCCCGACCGGACGCACCGGGCCGGGACCCCCCAAAGATCCGGTCCGGCGTCCGGCCGCAGGTCCGGTTGGCATTTTCACAATAAGGTCGTTTCTCCATCGCTTTTGCTTCGACATGCTACCCAACAAGTATACCAACTTGAGCACGAGGAATAGCATGTTTTCACCACCACGATGCATCCGGCGCAATAGAAAATAAGCGTTTCATTTTCTCAACCGCCTTCGCAAATGTGCCAACAACACCACGTGTACATCACCATGTGCTCGTGTGTTAGCATTTTCGCAATCAATATAGAAGGACGGGTTAGCTCTCTAGGTTAGAATGCATGCATATGATTGTTGAACCTAGAGGCACATGAGGATCGATGTTCCCGAGGTTTTCCCCTCTTTATAGTTTCGGCTATCGATCCTAAATCACTCACACCCTCTATGGTGTCTTGAGTGTGAAATCAAAATGGCCCTATGGTATACCTTCGCCTTGAGCTCATTTTTATCCTCGAATCCATGCCACGAGAGCACTTGATCAACTTTTAGATCACACCAATCCATCCACCATGACCACCATGTGCTCCACCATTGGCTTGACCAATATCCAATTTAATCATACAGTTAGCAAAGAGATTAGTCCTAAGGATGTCACTAATTAGCCAAAACCAAACTAGAGATCTTCAGCCGGCCACACAAGTATTTATAGAGGTGGGGGAAACCCCACTTCAAACCGAGAAAACATGGGTGCACCAGACGTGCCAGAGAGGGGCGCCGGACGCTGCACAGTGGCATACGGTGCTCCAGGAGCCGCCACGTGTACTAGCCGTTTAAATTTTTGACCGTTGCATGCGAGTCAAATACACACGCCGAACACGGGACGCGCATCGACACGGCCCGACGCGGTCTAGTGAGCACTGCAAATGGCCGACCGACGGACGCGGGCCAGGGATGCACCGGACGCTCCTCGAGCGTCTGATGCTCACAAACGTCGAAACCTCCATGTACGCTTCATTCCATGCCATCGTCCGTCGAACGTTGTTATCGTCCGACGCATGTAAAACCACGCGTTTTACGGCCGACAACGCCACCAACTTCTCCACCTTTGCACCAACATGCTAGCCAACAAGTGTACCAACTTGAGCTCCAGAGATAGCATGTTTTCACCACCAACTTGCATCCGGCGCAATAGAAAATAGGCGTTTCATTTTCTCAAAAGCGTTGAATCTCGCCGCAAGCTTCGGCGGGGAGGGTGAGCGGTACCCAAACCCATCTCAACCCCCGCAAACATTATCACCTTCGCAAATGTGCCAATATCATCACGTGTACATCACCATGTGCTCATGTGTTAGCATTTTCACAGTCAATTTCGAAGGTTGGGTTAGTTCTCTAGGTTAGAAATGCATGCGTATAATTGTTGAACCTAGAGGCACATGAGGATCGATGTTCCCAACGTTTCCCCGTATTTATAGTCTGACTATCGATCTTAAGCCACTCACACCCTCTATGGTGTCTTGAGTGTGAAATCAAAATGGTCCTAATGGTGTACCTACACCTTGAGCCCATTTTGATCACCTCGATCGTAATTCCACGCCACGTGAGCACTTGATCATCTCTTGGATCACCTCAATCCATCCACCATGACCACCATGCTCAACTCTTGGCTCGGCGAATCTCCAATCTAATTAAACACTTAGCATCGAGAGATTAGTCCTTAGGATGTCATCAATTATCTAAAACCAAACTAGAGAATTCAGTTTGATAGTAGCTTTTAACGTACTCCTCCTGTTCCATTTTTATACGATACCGATTAAAAATGAAATGGTCTCCTAAATTACATTTTTATCATTCATTTATATTATATTATTTATTATGCTCATAAATTTATGATTATTGGGTACATTTACTTACAAATATAATTATATCAAGTTATACTATAAAGTTATGAATTGTTAACGGTATTATTGATCCATATTTAAATCTTGATATGTGTGTGTGTCTTCTTAGGGCGTCCGAATCTAGCGGGCGACGACGCCCGCCTAGGTCCACGTGGAACACTTTCGGAGAGGACAAATGTAAGAAGCTCTCAATCGAAAAAAAAATCACTAGATGATTTCACATATCCTAATTACTTGTGAGAAGACCCGTGAGGACCATATAGAAGAGAGAGAATAAAATAGCTTTCTTCACTTTCTCTCTCAACTCACTGGCTATTTTACTCACCACATTGCGGATGGCCTTATAAAAAGCAACGAAGGTAGTATTTATCTCTACATATCGAATCCGAGCTCAAGCTCGGGCACCCGATTAAGCCACGTCACCCGTTAGCCCTTAACCGTCGGATTGAGCAAGCAAGTGATCTTATCCGTCCGATTGCGGGTTGGTTCGGGCGTCAACCCGTAGGTCGCCCGTTAAGCTGGAGAACCGGGCGCCCGCGAAGATTCGCGAGGCCAGGACCGACACCTTCGCCGCTCTCGCCGCCTCCTCCGGCTTCCTCTCCCGCGCGCCCCATCGTACGCGCGGCCGGGGCACCGACGAGCCGCATCTGCCGCCTTCCCCGACACGGGCCCCGCGGTGGTCAGCCCCAGCCGCGGGCGCGGACGCACCTCCCGGGACAGCCGTGGCCCTAGGTGAAGCCGTCGTGGCGGGCCCCGACGGTGGCCGCCCTCAGGCGACGCGGCACGCCCGCGCGGGCCTCGGCGGCGGCCAGCCCCTCGTCCCCCGTGCTAGCGGGTCGCCTGCACGGCGCGGGCCGCCACAGCCGGTGACCGCCCCTTTCTCTCTTTCTCTCCCTGCCTCCCGTGTCGGGCAACCGGCCGCGCTAGTGACGGGGAGCAGACGCGTCGGGGCCTGCGCCGAGGCCCATCGAGCTCGTACAGCCAGAGTCGCCTACGCCGAGGGCCTCCCTGCCTTCCCCACGCTGTCCTCTCCGCCCCTCAGTCTGCGTGGAGCAGCAACGCGGCGCGGCTGCGCCGGCACTTGGACCAGCCACGGTGCAAGCATGCCCTTCCCCGCGCCGTCGTGCTGCAGGTTCCAGCCTTGGCTTAGGCGGCCACCTACATGGACGCGGCACCACCAACGCTGCCTCAGCTCGGCCACCGGATCTCGCAGCAAATGACTCTTCCCTTTTCCTCCACCGTCCCGTGCCTCCTCCCCTGCATCCTCTCTCCGGACGGCCCTTTCCACTGACGCAGTTCAAGGTCTGTTCCATATGCCCTTCCCTCTCTCACCTCCAGGTTTGCCTTTCAGATGCTCGATAGAATGCCAACACAGAACAAAAAGGCTGCCCACAATAACTCCACTAGCTTAAGGTTCATGATTCTCTGTTGTAACGAAGGTCTCGATTAGTGAGTCTTATAATAATTGTGTTAGCAGCCAGGATATTATCCTTCTGCTGTTCTTTAGGTTAACACATTTGGGTTATACTCTCCTCCATATATTTTCTCCCGCTCTAACCAAAACGTATATGCCCATTACAATGGTTCGAGACTCACAAATCAGTTATGATACATCAGGTTCACAGTTGAGAACCTTCTCACATATTCATGATACAAATTACGTGAGTTTTGGATACTTTTCTCGGTTGTGTTTTTCTTGCTTAGATTAGTACTATTAAGTGGATTTTCCTTCAAACTTATCTTGCTTATATATTAGTACCAGTAAGTGGATTTTGCTTCAAATTTGTTTCACATGATTATATGGATATCATTCTCTTCCCATCATGGTTAATGCAATTTGAAACTCAATATCTGCACATACATTACTCATTGCCGCTAATTAGCTACAATGTTTTGTGTATACCGAGCACAAGCTACTTATATTTGTAAATTATTCCTACAAATTATTCAGTGACATTAGTGAGATTTGTGGGATGACTCACTTGCAGGATTTCGCTTCCTCTGCAAAAAATGGATGATGGATGTCTTCAGATACTTTGCACATAGGTGAGGAAAAAAAGTACCAATACATTCTTATATACATGGCATGTTATTTGTTTACCCTTTTAGAGGGCAGCTAACCCTTCCGCCTGAAATATATTGAGATTTCAGGAAATTACTGAAATATGTGGTGTCTTACACCCCTACCTATTCAATATTTATTGTTTGCTTCAGTAAACTCCATGTGAGTGCCTCTGGAACTCTCTACCGGCTACAGATTGCAGAATGTGCTTCATAAATCCAGAAAACATGCAACAAATACATAGGGTCCTTAAACCAGGTTTGTTAAAGGTTAAAATTGTCTTCACATTTTGCTTTGTTAGCAATCTGGAAAAATTTCTTGAGCTTAGTAATAGTAAGTGGAATTTGCTTCAGATTTGTTTCACATGATTATATGAATTTCATTCTCTTCCCATCATGGTTAATGCAATTAAAAACTCAAATATCTGTAGATACATTACTCACTGCCGCTAATTAACTACAATGTTTTGTGTATACCTAGCACAAACTACTCATATTTATAAATTATTGCTAAAAATTGTTCAGTGAAATTAGTGACATTTGGGGGCTGACTCACTTGCAGGATTTCGCTTCCTCTACAAAAATAAGATGATGAATGTTGTGCATATGATACATTAACATATTTAATAAAGACATATAGCTTAATACTTGGGTTTTCGTACAAAGCGTACAAAGTGGATTTTTTGAGCATTTCAATTCTTGCAGCCTGGATCGATTTCTTCTGAAGATTCTCATAATGACCAAGAAGCAACAGCACTTGCAAACGTCCAATTTATGGCAGGGTGATCGGATATGACTGATTACAACTATACTATGAAAACGGTCTATTTTACATATCTATGCGTAATATGTTCCAAGTTTCAAGCTTTCAATTGGCCACTCTAATATCCATCACAAGCACAATGTGCTTGCACATTCCATCTGGAGCTGACCAAACACTAGCCCAAATTCAATGTATGGCGCGGCTTTGGCTTTCTAGTCAAACCGAAAGTAGGTTAGAGTCATGGGGCTCAGCTCTCTATATAAGGTTAAACTAATACTCTCTTCTACACTTTTCTTGTGCTCTTGCAGGTCGCCAGGCGATCACAATTGGCACACACTCTTTTGTAGTAATAGGCCTATAATAGCATGAAACCGTTACTTTTGACACTAATTGTTTTTTATCAATACTTTTGACACTAATTGATTAAACTTAATGCACATCCGGTACAGTGAAAACTTTTTTTTTTCCCGAAAGGTATTGAAACTGAATATTCCAACGAACGGAAATTCTTCCCACTAATGACGCGGCCAGAATAAATAGGGGGGCACTGATGGCCATTCATGCTTCCATTGACTATTTCCAAAATCAGAGAATCGAATAAGTGTGGCTGTCAAATTCTTTCAGAGAATCCAGTAACGAAAAAGGAGAAAAAATTCAGAATCCACTGCCACTGCCACTGCAGTCTGCACTCTGCAGGGGTTCGCAGCGGCGGAAAAGAGGAATGCACTGCCACTGCAGCGGTGGCCGCATCCCGGCATGATTGATGCCACGGCAAAGGCAGGGGGGAAAGCACGGCCACATCCGATCCGGACGCCTCTCCTCGGGGCTCGCCCCCGCCCCCCCCCCCCCGCACCCGCCCCCGGCCGCCACTTCCCGGGCTTTTCTGTCTCTCCTTGTCGTCCGCCTCCGTATGGCCCCATCCTCCCAGCTCCAATACCCCCAAACCCTCCAGGGCCCACCCGTCATAGTCCCTCCAGAGCCATAAACCTCCCAGCCCACCGTGCTGTCAACTACCCCCTTCAATTCCTCCGTGCCGCGCCGTTGCAGCAGCAGAATCTGCCTCTGCCGCCCCCACCCCACCACGCATGGATCGCGCCGCGCCGCGCGCTCGCGGCCGCCGCGGCGTACCCCAGGCGGCGCCGTCCTCCTCGTCCCGCGCGCGCGCCGCCGCGATAAGGCGCCCGTCGTTGTCATCGACCTCGGCGACGACGAAGACGAAGACTGCGGCGGCGGTGGCGGTGGAGGGGCCAGGAAGACGGTGGGTGGCGCTGCAGGCAGGCGCGGGGGCTCCACGGAGGTTACTCCGCCTCCGCCTCCGCCGATGATGGTGCCGGCGGGAGCGGTGGCGATGCGGACACGATCGAGGAGGCGGGCGATGCAGGCGGCGACCGTGTCAGAGGAGGCGCCGACGACGAAGAGGAGGAAGAAAGGAGCGACCCCAGATGCCGCGGAGGCGTCCCGTGGCCGGGGAGCAAGGCCGCTGCGGCCTCGAGGGCGACGTCGAGAGATACGCGGCGCGCTGCAGCGTCGAGGTCGACGTCGAGAGATAAGCGGCGCGCGCGCTCGGGACGAGCCTCGGAGCCAGCTCGCGCGGGCCGTGCGCGCGAGCGCCGAGGCAACGAGTTGGGGCCGGAAACAGAGGTGAAGGCCCCTGCTCGGAGGGGACGTGCCAAGGCGCCATGTGTCAGTGAAAGCGATGACAACGGCGGGCGAGGCGATGACGCTTCTGACGACGGGAATGCGGAGCCTCGCGCCGGGATCGCTACTGGCGCTGATCTGGTTAACGGGGATCGTCGGACAGCTGAAGGTGAGGATCATGTCGAGGAACATGGCGGAGGCCAGGAGAACAGTGCTGTGAATTTAAATGATGACTTGTCTCAGGTGATGCAGATGCAGGGGAAGGTGCGGATGACGAGGACACAAGAGGGAACAGTGGTCTGGCATCGACTGCTGACGTGGCTGCTCAGGAGATGGCACCCTTTGAAGATGACTACGATGATGAGATGTTGGAGGAGCAGCTTGTTGGAGATGTGATCCGTGCTTACAGTAATGGCAGAAACTTTGAAGCAGAAGGAGTGGATTGGGAGACGGAGGATGAGATGGAGTTGGATGATGATGCTGACAATAGTGATTCTATGGATGATGCTGATGAAGGGGGCAAGTCCGATGATGATGCTGACAATAGTGATTTTATGGATGATGCTGACGATAGTGATTTTATGAATGATGCTGATGAAGGTGGCATGTCCGAACCAATGCAAAATCATGCTAAGATGGAAATACAAGACTTGGTGAAACAGAAAGTTGTTTTGGGTGGAGGGAGGTGTGTGGAGGAGGGGGGCGAGGAGGAAGAGTTGGGTGTGGGAAATGAAGCAGACAAGGAAGACGTGAAACCAAAGAGTGAAGCAGCTCAAGGTTCTGATCAAGGGGGCTCACACTTAGAGACTATGGGCTCTGAATCCTCTGATGAGGAAATCATGGTGCTTGAAAATATGAGTAGTGCCCCGTCCAGGAAGGCGTCAGTTCAATCGAAGTTACGAACTATTCCATCTTGCGTTGCATGGAGAACTCGATCCTCATGGGGGATAAATCAAGATAGACTATCATACAATACGTATTTTGAGACATTGTCTGATGAGCCGAAAGAGGAGGATGATGATACAGAAGTGGAAATTGATGAAGATGAGGATGACAACAATGACGGCAACAGTAGTGATGCTTATGATAAAGATGACGAAGAGAAGGAGGAAGAGGAAGAGGAAGAAGAAGCTGAAAGGAGGAAACTCAATAACGGGATTTACACATCCGATGATGACATGATCAATGTTACTGTTCCTACCTCAAGATATATGTCCGAGAGAAAAAAAACCTCCAGATATGATGTGTTCGAGAGAAAAAATACCTCAAGATATGATATGTTCGAGAGAGAAAATACCTCAAGATATGATATTGGGTGGGTGAAGGATGAGGATGAAGATGAAGATGAAGATGCAAATGTTGATATGTTACAGCCAATCTCCTTTAAGAAAGATAGGAGGTGGATTCCTGCGGCTGTTGGCAATGACACGTTTACTGAGCAACAAAAGCAATCACGATTTACTTGGGAGCTTGAGAGGAGGAAAAAGCATAAGCTTGAGATGAAGACAAATCCTTTGTATGAGCGGGGTTTGAACTCAGATTCAAACTCATCAGGTTCTGACCAGATCAAAAGTATGGCTTCAAACGTGATGGGAGTCATAAAGTTGATAGGAAAAAAGAAGCATACATCGTCCAAATCAGGCAAGAAATCCAGCAGTGCAATCATGCTAAAGCGGCAGTCTCTTCTGAAGCTTTTTTGGTGGATAAAATGAGTGGCGATAAAAGTTTAGAATCTTTTCCATTTGATCAGAATCCTCAGCTCCAGTTTATTTTCAAAGAAATGCATCCATTGGTATTTTCATTTGGAGATGAAGATCTAGTAGCAGCTGACAGGCCAGAACAAGATGTTGGATTGGATATGCTATGGGCTGACTTTGACTTTGCTTTAGAGTCTGAGAATATCGGCACTTATTATGATGATGAGGTACATTTAAATATTTGCAGATGTGTGGTACTCGTTTTCATTTTCTTTTTATCGATCAAAACACATGCAAGTTTAAATGTGTGGCTTATTTATTTGAACACTGATTATACAACTAGATCTATGATAAAATTAACAATGTTCAACTGGAGATGCACTATCATGCTATTCTCAGCAAAAAGCTTGTCACTGGCCACAAAACGTAAAATGTTTGATTTGATCACAATTACATCCTAGGAAAAATAGAGAAACAATCTCAATCAAATAAAAAAAAACTCCTGTTCACCGTCTGGCACAAGGGCAAAGATGTAGGAGATGCCCTTGCTCTGATCAAACTCCTTTCTTGCGAGCAGAAGAACTCCAGCCATTTAGGAGATGCACCATCAAACACATATCGTCTTTCTCTCTGCATTTTCATCAGTTTGATCTGGCTCAGTTGTTTCTCAGAACATGTCCATGTCATGATAGTTTACAGCTAACGTGCAGGAAACATCATATGCCAGAACAGAGTAACTTAGTAAACATTAGAAATTTTTTTGCAGGTCAAGAAATCTAGATCACTTAAAGGAGTTATTAGACAATAGTTTATAACTTAAGGGATGATTCAGGTATCCCTGAAGGTCAAGAAAACTTTATTATGGCCTGTGTGATGTTCAGACAAAAAGGAAGCAGAGATGTTTGTTCTTTGTTAAAAGTTTCATCATCATTGTGTTTCATTTGCTGAATTCCTTTCTTACTAAACATTAATTACTCAATTCCCTGTCCTTTTTGGGAATGGAATTTCCTAACTTGGCATCATTACATTGACTCAAACATACGAAGTATTTTCACACCTGATACCACTGGTAGATTTCTACTCTTTATTCGGCAATCGGCATAAATAGTTCCATCTTCTAGAAATTAGACATCCCTAATGTTTTCATGTAAAAGTTAGATAGCATTTCAAGGTCATGCATCCATGATATGCTACTCGATTTTTAATGTCTATTTTCTTGAATGCTAGAGTTTTACATTGCAGATACTGGTTTGCCACTTATATCTAGCGAGAGTGACCAAATTGAACTTATTAGCTTATGTTGTGTTGTAGGGTCAAGAAGGCAGTCAGCTAGATTTTTTTCTCTTGCCCCAGTTACACCCCTGTTCTCGTGGGAAACATGAATTTATTATTGATGATCAAATAGGGATCAGATGCAAATACTGTACCTTAGTAAACCTGGAGATCAAATTCATGTTTCCATCATTGGTAAGCTTTCTTATGGCCACAAGTCATGGCATCCTTTCTACAGTACAAGCTTCTAAATCTGGTCATTTAACTCATCTTTTTCTTCCAGGTCTCAGGCTTTGCTGAGAAATCTGCATGGCCAAATGCCAAAGGTGTGAAGGATACATTGATGTTTCATGATCTTTATGAACAAGCAGGCAGTGACATTGAACAATCTCAAGATCTTCATCAATATGGAACGGTGTGGAATCTTATTCCAGGGGTCATCAGTACTATGTATGAGCATCAGCGTGAAGCATTTGAATTTATGTGGACAAATTTAGTTGGTGATATTAGGCTTGATGAGCTAAAGCATGGAGCAAAAACCTGATGTTGTTGGTGGATGTGTAATCTGTCATGCTCCAGGAACAGGAAAGACACGATTAGCTATCGTATTTATCCAGACATACATGAAAGTGTTTCCTTACTGCCGGCCAGTGATTATTGCACCACGTGGGATGCTCTTTGCGTGGGATGAGGAGTTCAAGAAATGGAATGTCGATGTTCCTTTTCATATAATGAACACAACTGATTACACTGGAAAAGAGGACCGGGACATATGCAATTTAATAAAGAAAAACACAGGACAGAAAAAGTTGACAAGACTAGTGAAACTGCTTTCATGGAACAAAGGACATGGTATTCTTGGAATAAGTTATGGCCTGTACACAAAACTGACATCTGAAAAACCTGGCTGCACAGAAGAAAACAAAGTAAGAAGCATTCTTCTTGATAACCCTGGCTTACTTGTTCTTGATGAAGGACACACACCTAGGAATGAGCGCAGTGTCATGTGGAAAACTCTAGGAAAAGTGAAAACTGAGAAACGTATAATTTTATCTGGAACTCCTTTTCAGAACAACTTTCTTGAGCTTTACAACATTCTTTGTCTTGTAAGGCCTAGGTTTGGTGAAATGTTTTTGACTAAAGGAAGAGTGAGTCGAAGGCACTATGTCTCAAAGAAGCAAAAGGATAAGTTATCTGATAAATATGAAAAAGGTGTTTGGGCTTCACTAACTAGCAATGTAACTGATGATAATGCAGAGAAAGTAAGATCAATATTGAAACCATTTGTTCATATACATAATGGTAATATTCTTCGAACTCTTCCAGGGCTCAGAGAGAGTGTGATTATTCTGAAGCCTCCTCCCTTTCAAAAAAGAGTATCATTAGAAAGGTGGAAAACATTGGTTCTGGTAACAACTTTGAACATGAATATGTCATTTCTTTAGCTTCTACACACCCTTCCCTTGTAACCGCCATTAACATGTCTGAGGAGGAAGCTTCACTTATTGATAAGCCTATGCTTGGAAAATTGAGATCAAATCCCTGTGAAGGGGTAAAAACAAGATTTGTAATGGAAGTTGTTCGTTTGTGTGAAGCATTAAGAGAGAAGGTTTTGATTTTTAGCCAATATATTCAGCCTCTAGAGTTGATAAAAGAGCATCTTCGCAAGTTCTTCAAATGGAGAGAAGGGAAAGAAATTCTTCAAATGGATGGAAAGATCCTTCCAAGATATCGCCAGGCTTCCATTGAAGCCTTCAATAATCCAAATAATGAATCCAGGGTGTTACTTGCATCTACAAGAGCATGCTGTGAAGGGATTAGCTTGACAGGTGCTTCAAGAGTTGTGCTTTTAGATGTTGTTTGGAACCCAGCTGTTGGGAGGCAAGCCATCAGCAGAGCATTTAGGATAGGTCAGAAGAAATTTGTATATACATATAATTTGATAACTTATGGAACAGGTGAAGGTGACAAATATGACAGACAAGCAGAAAAGGATCACTTATCCAAGTTGGTCTTCTCTACAGAAGACGAGTTCAATAATGTTAGGAACATGCTATCTAAAGCTGAAATGGAGCACTGTTCTAAGTTGATTTCAGAAGATAAAGTTTTGGAGGAGATGACTTCCCCACGATCAACTAAAAGGAATGTTTTTGAAGATCCATTATCCACCAACCGAGTCAAACATTGTCTATACTTACAATCAAATTACTCCTGAGTGAAGTTGATGGTAATCGTCAACACAAGATTGTTTTAGTTAATATCTACGGTATGCTCATAACTTCTGACTTCCTTCTTCCTATAGATGTTGTAGGTTTACATTAGTTCTGGCATTGCAAGCACTATCTTATATTTTTGTTTTACACTCCCTCCGTTTCAAATTGTGAGTCGATTTGACTTTTTTTATTCATCCATTTTGCTATGTATCTAGACATATTATTATTATATATCTCGACACGTAGCAAAATGGATGTACCAAAAAAAAAAAGCCAACGTGACTTATAATTTGGAACGAAGGGAGCACCTGATTATCGCTGTATCTTGTATATGTAGTGTTTGCAAACCAAATTGTTTGAGAGGTTAATGCCTTGCTATAATAATTTGGTTGTCATCTCGACATCTCCTATTATCTATGTTGATTATGTTTTGGCCCTTTTGGGACATGGCACAAAGTAATAATTTTGTTCTTTCCTACTAAACTGTTTGTCATCCTATTTGACTACTTATAAAATTGGAGCTCTGTTGGCATTTGCATTAAAGCTAACTTTATGTTGCCATCATACACACATGCAGTTATGCCTGCTATCGGGTTTAGTGTTGTTTATTGGTTTGTTACAGACTAAATAAATGTTTAAGATTGCATTGTCTATGACTGACTTGTGTTTTCCCAAATGTTTTCCTGAAGGCTAGGCATGCACGAGGACCTCCCCGCAGGCTTCATTTTTTTTTTATTATTGTCTACCGCACAATGAATCTGCAATTGTATCTTGCAGAGGACTAAAAGCAGAAGTTAATAATGGGTGGTAGAGCCTCAATCTATTTGGTGGTTCACAAGGTTGTGGGCTTTAAGAAGTTCATTCCTATATCCAAATGTGATGTATAATAATATGTTGGTCCTTTTTCAGCGGTTAAATTTTTATTTAAATAGAAGACTATCTCAATTCGAATACACACGGACTCTGCCTCCTTTCGGCATTTTGGGTGATCCACTTTCATTTTGTGTTACTATAATTATATACATGCCACCATGAAACTACCAACCGTAGTCCTCTTTCGAGGTAGACTGGTACATGTGTGCACTTTTTAAAAAAAAAGTTTCTCTACAACAAATATGTTATTTATGGATCATATGCTCTCACGATACAAGGAATACTGAAAAATGGCATCCCTGACTTCTTACCAACAGTATCAGAAGATGAAATATTCTTGTTATGTTTGTATTGTCAAACTACGCACCTCAAAGTTTTATTTTCCTTTTGCCTTTTCTGGTGAAATAATACCCACACGGTCAGGTTATGTTTGTTGCAAGGGCGAGGTGTTTTAGCTAAAGGGTCAAGATTGTACAGCTGGACTCTAAATGTATAATCTTTCAAACTTGAAAATGCAGAAGTACATTTATGAAGATGGTCATCAGTAGTTTGTAGAAGATGAGCTTTTATTATGCTCGGGTTCAACCATTCAGCATGTGGTCCGATCAGGTAATATGGTAACCAAGCTATCCCAGTCCATGTTCATCTTCTTCCCAAAAAAAAAAAAAAAAAAAAAAAAAAAAGTCCATGTTCATCTTCTACATCAAAAAATGTTGCAATTTTATGCAAGACTGGAACTGGAGAAAAACAATGTACCATGATTATAAGCAAGGCTGGTAAGTCATGAATTCAAATATTACCTTGTTTCCAGCTTTGAAGCTGAAATGGTTTCTCCCCTTCAGTCAGGTTCAGGTAATATTAAAAAAGCTTCGTTGCTAAAATGGTTTCTCCCACAACAAAACAGCCGAACAGGGCGATCTTCTCCCCTAATATAAAATGGTTCAGCTTCTTTTTAAAAGCTTTTTGCTAAAACTGTCTCCACTGCCATTTGATGCGGCTCCTGCAGGCTGAAGCTGCTCCGAAAGCCATACAGAACTGATCCATGCGTCTGAGAGTCACCAACAAATGCACAAGGGAACGATCGAAGAAACACATCTTACGTCACACTGCCAATCGATTCATTTTCTTTCAAGAGAAGGGAATATTAACACAGCTGCTATTTTACATATTACAGACAACAAACGCCAAAAATACCGTCCAGTTTCATATCCGTGCAACGCCTATGTCACTAGCTAGCAGAGATTCAGAGAGAGAAAAAAAGGAATGAACAAACTTATTGAAGAGCCCTCTGATGCTATCGATCCCACATACACATCACCTTTTTTTTGCTTCAGTATTTCTGCTCATTATTCCTCAGATTTATTCCTTGGCATAACCTCTTCAGAAGCACCATGTCGCTATGTGTGCTAGTTTGTGGTTTGGTAATATCGTATTTACACAGTTACACTCTTTATCCTCTTCTGAGAAACGAAGAGATACCGTCGCAGGGCAAGCAGTGAGACCCAAGTTAACTTCGAGATCTTCTCCTTTATCATCAGCAACAAGGCGGAGCTCAAAACAGTTTTAAGGATCTGAGCATTCAGGCCTTTGAAGAAGCCTGGAATGCCTTCCTTGGTCCAGATTGCATGCAAGGCACCTACCATTGTTTTTGGTGCTCTTGATTTACTTGGCCTTTCAGATTCATTGTCATCATCTTCATCTGGGTCTGCAGCTTGAATCATCACCTTGCACCTGTTTGACAATTATTTGTAGTAAGAGACAAATCATTAGACAGCATTTTTTTAGCAACAATCATTAGACAGCATTAACAAGCAAAAACAGACGGTGAGGCCCAGATGCACTTTGTTGTCAAGTAAAAGTTTGCAAACCTGATTAAAGGATAAGTTAAGACGGTAGCAATACTTTTTGGAGACGGCACCAAGCAGAAAAGCTGAGAATGCAGAAAGAGCAACTCGGGAATTATCCTCTGCTGATCCTGCATTTTTTGCGTCGCTGCCTCTGAATTATCCTTTGCTTGAGCTGATCAAATACGGTGTACTGCAGAAAACAGTTACCGACAATCATGAAACATTGAAACAATCACTTGATCCTTTCTCTTTTTATTTACTTCGTTGACCATCAGTACAATCTAATCTGTGCTAGTTCTTCTACACATGTCAGTAAAATACACTAAAAATCTAAATGTCTTAAAGAACTTTTCATATTAATTCTACTAGCATTGTTTACTGAAATGACATGCAGCTCTCCTGGCCATTCCAGCAAAGAAAATAATGGTGTTGTAATCATCTAATCTTTTTCTTTAATCATGACAAATCTCGAAACTTTTTTTAATGTTTGTCAGCATGCATTCTTGCAGCACATAACTAACATCTACAATACCAAATAAATGCACTATCGAGACATATCACATGAATTTATAAAAACTATCATGTATTCTTGTGTCTTCTCCACGGCAATTTTGGCAACCAAGTTTTAGACTACCGGATGCTGTAACCCAACCAAGTTCGGCGGGCTCTTTGATTGGTGGCAACAAGCTGGCAGCACTTTCAACAAGGACGTTGGGCAAGGCTTTAGTTCGTTGGTGGAAGGAAAGGAACGACATTGTGTTTAATGGTGTCCCGCTAGGTTGGATCAAGCGCTTCTCCTTGCACAGGATGAGGTTGATCACTGGATGCTGGCAGGCGCCAAGGGTCTTAGAGGTCTGGTGGCTGCTGCTAGTCGTGGTGGCTAGCAGCACCTTTGGTTTGAGGTTTTGGTCATTTTCCTTTTATAAAGAGGCGCGTGTGTAACTGAAAACTCCTGAGTGTGTGTGGTGTGGTATGACTTTGTACCAGCTATTTTGAGCCTTTCTTTTTTCCTAACTTAATGCAATGATACGCAGCTCTCCTGCGTGTTCCAGGAAAAAAAATTATAAAAACAAATTTGCGGCTATAGATATTGGTGTATTTTTCATAATCTTGGGTCAATTTTTAAACATTGACTTCGTACAAAACAAAAACGGCCTACACTTTAGAATGGTGGGAGTATGTCAGTTTTGTCTCCATGTATAAGTTACAAAATATAGTTTAGAACAGACAGTTATGCTGTAAAGGTGATCTTTGATGAGACATGCATTGTTCTTTTAACTTCTCGCTTCAAATAAGTAAAGGCAAATACATGCAAAGTTGATGATACTGGAAAACGGATTGAAGGCAGCACTGTTATAGAAGAAACATTTATGAACAGTTGTTTTGATGACTGAAAGGGTAGCAACAAAATTGCAACAATTTTACACAACATTTTCCAGAACCAAGATCTTGGTGAATCTTGACAGTAGAAGATGTCTAAGTGATCCCATTACTGCTTCCTCAGCAAAGTAGGTTCGAGTTTCCCTCTTGTAGTTCAAGAGGTTTTCCCTTTTTCTTTATGGAATTCAGGATAGCCATATTCCTATCATCACATTTGATAATTTATGATAATATATTGCAGAAGCAGAGTATATATGTTCCCGAATCAAAAGTCCCAAGATTTTTTCCCTTGCCTGTGTTGTGATGCGGGAAAAAGTTTGGTTTTAACAATGAAATTGAGAACCTTCAGAGTCTGTTCGGAGTATAATATCCCTTCAACACAATTTTCAGTATCTATGTTTAATTGTTTAAAAACAAAAAGTTGACACAATTGGATACCATAGCTCATATTATCAATTTGAAGTCCTATAAAACATCCATTGTACAAGAACCTTGCTGAGATTAATACCTGAATAGAAGGATTGCAAGTCAATATAATGGAAATGCCCAAGCCATCGAATGCTTGCATCCAAGTACCTTCTGAAAGAGTTTCCCTCAGCCCTTTAGACTTTCCAAAGGCACTTGTCTGCATCCTAGAAGCTGCTGTATCTAATGGCTGGTAGTAAAGAAGCACAAATAAGATCAAGGAGCCAAGATTAATTCTCAGCAAACCAATTGCATTTTTTCAGCAAACCTATACATACCTGTCGCGATAACAGTGCAAGCACCAGCAGCAGCTGCAACTATCAAGTTGGCTGTTGTTCCAATAGACTTTGCTCCACTCTTCTCCAAGTAGAGTCTTTTAAAATAGCTATACCCATAAAAATAAAAAAAAGGAGGAAAGCGAAAAGACTGAATGTTCTTTTGTGTTAAGGCCCTGATATAGGGACAAAATTGCCTTTTACGATCGCTTCCCAAAAGACATCTGAAAGGTTCCTGAAAAAACATTTGAAGCCACTTAGTTTATGTGTGGAGTAACTAGACATGCACAAGGCAGATGTAACAACAATAAAGCATACAAGAATAAGATGAACAATAAAACTCGAATCGAGGGAAATACCACCCCCACAGTATTGTTCGGAAGAAGAAATTTCACTCTTCAACCAACCAAGAAACCCCCGAATCTGACAGTGCAGACCCTATAGGGCCACACGATAACCTAGGCTGGCAGCCACAGCCACCTGTTTCAGTGCCTACCTAACCAGGTACGACCGCATTGCTTGTACAGGCCGACTGCCACTTTTATCATAGACCAGCACCCTGGCACTATTTATGGGTTGTCAATAAGGGAGGATCTTAACCAGCCCTGACATTCAGTCCCAGGGAGAGTCAGACAGACGTCACAACCAGTAGGCTATGAACCCTTTCCCCAGCATCAACGACTGAAGGCCAAGTAAGAAATACATGAACCGCAAGAAGAAAAAACACTTGGTCATAAACTCCAAAACTGCTCTTAAATTGCAGTCGATTAATCTCAACATATCAAAATGTTACGGTCAAAAGGATGGCCGTTCTAAGACAATGTACTGTTTCAGCCTAGCTTTACCAGCTAGCAGTTTACGATAATTGCTGACCATATTCAGCTTTTCTCACCAAAAGGTGATTAGGCGTTAAACAAAAAAAAATCCCTGCTAGCCCTGGTTATGATAATTGCTGACCGTATTGTCAATCCCTGGATCCCAGGAGAAACGAATTTGTCGTGAACCCTAATAGAGCAAGGAACTCGTTCACGTGCCCGCCCATCTCATGTAAGCAATTCAGTCTACCGCTAGTTCTAATAAAGGTTATAACCAAGCAAACCATTTACTAATTCACCATCTTCCTGCTTTACAACGACTTGACACAGGAAGGCTGGATAGGAACGCATGAATTGTGACCTCGTGGGCAGACATGGTTTGATTCGATCGCAACCGCAGAGAATTCGGGACCAACTAATGTCAAAAGTGCTGACTGACTAAAGCAAGACTCTTCAAATGCCGTCCCAATCATTCTCATCGCGCACTGTACAGTTCAGGAAATCTCTCTTAATACCGAACAAAAAAATCCTCACGATCGTGCCAGGGAAAAAATCAGGGAAACATCCATCATCCTCTGCAGAGTCAGATCAAACCCTCACGGGCCGACTCGAGAGAGAAAGAGAAAGAGATGGCAGGGACCAGCTTCCGACGAGGCAGTCACACGAACCCCGTCGTCGTACGGATCAGGCGGGCAGAGAAGAGCGGTAAGGAAGGGATGGATGATGAATCAGCAGCAGTACCTATACTTCTGCACGCCCTGGTGCGTCTGGAGCTCGGCCTGGAACTTGGTCTTGCAGGTGTCGAGCGGGTAGAGCACGGTGGTGCTGACGAGCGAGCCGATCGCCCCAGAGGTGGCCTCCGCCAGGCTCTCCCAGTCCACCCCGTCCCCGCCATCGCCCGTCCCTTCTTCCTCTACCTGCCGACGATTTCTGGGAATCTCTTCCCTCGATTCTCTTCTCCTTCTCCTCTGCCCCTATTTGCCCACCAGCCTTTTGAGTCCAACCAACAAACAAGTTGCGAGCGGGGCGCGTCTCTGCGTGCGTGTACCGCGAAGAAGCGAGGGAGGGAAGGTGTGGGAGGAAACGAGTAAATAGAAGAAGCGTAACCGAACCGATGGAGAAGGGGAGACGTCACGGCGGCAGATGGGCGACGACGGGTGGGATGGGGAATCGGGATGGGGACGCGGGCCCAGCCCGCCACTCCGGTCGGGGGCGGGCGGGCGTGTGGGGGGGTTTTGTGATGCGGCCGGGCCGGTGTTTGGTGCCATCGTGGGGCCTCTACCTACCTGCGCCGTTGCAACTTTGCCAGTTTTACAGGCCTGAGCTGTTTGGTGGTGTGGAGTCTGTGGACTCGGTGGCAAGTGCCGGACGCACGTACTACTAGGCCCGGGTTTAGATGGCAGATTTTTACCACAAAAATTGCAAATTTTTAGACACTCTATCGTGTCCTCCACATTAAACACATGAAAGACGTATGTTCGGGCGATAAATGTAGGTAAAAAATTTACTAATTTCACGGATTACATTTATGCGACATGAGGACGAATCTTTTGGCTGAATTAGTTCACGACCGAACACGATATTTACTACAAACAAATGAAAACGTCTTTACGGTGTGTCTTGCGAGTTAGAAAGTACTTTTTACTAAAAATTTGCCAACTAAACAAGCCCTACTAGCACTACCGCGCTGTCGCCGGCCGCACGATGGGGCAGCAGCGCCCGGAATCGTATCGCTGCAGCCTGGAGGTGCTGGATGCTGGTCAGCGGGGGCGGCGTTCGATGGCAGGGGGTGGAGACGGCGAGGACGGACTCCGGAGGACCAGCCTTGTCCGACGTCGATCGCCTCCGTGGTCATTGGTCTTTCCACGTGTGGTGAGACCAGGAGCGCACGGACGAAATGGGGCCGCCATCAACATGAACCTCGTGCCATGTGCCGGCGCAACTTGGCACTCGTCGTGGTCGTCGAAATAGGATCGGTGGCTAGAGCCAAATATCGGTTTAGACTACCCGCACCGGAAGACTGCAAAACAATATGTACAGGCCACGTTGGTGCCACATTGGTGTTTACCGGGCTAAAATGTCTGCAGCGGGAACTGTAAAGAATTTGGCGTGACCAAATTTCTGGAAGTGTGGCGTTTTGGCGTGGCTCCGGTAAGCTGCTCGAGCTGGCCCACTGACGCACGCGCAGGAGAGAAAAGAGAGGGACGAGAGTACCAGCGGCGGGCCCCACGGATGATACTAACTAAAAATTTGTTATAACTCACAAATGAAAAGGCAAAAATTAAAATCCTGACTGCACCATTAAATTCGTTTCAATTAATCCTTCAGATGTTACATGGATATATTTAGATAAAATTTCCAGTAGGCCAGCGTAGATGGTAGTTAGTATAGAGTAGGAGGGGGGATATAAAGGGAAGGATAAGTGCGGAGAGAGTGTTTGTAAAGGGGAGAGAATCTTTAATGATATAGAGTATAAAAAAAAAATAAAACAGGAGTGCGGATAGTCTTAAGCGCCGTCGCGTCTCTCAACTCTCCAGCGTCTGTATATGTTCATAGGACGGTCGTTGCCACAGGAAAAGAATCAATAGGACTGTTCATGTAGCAACAAGCAATTCATAGACACCTGTTGCGGATGGATGGTACAGTCTAAATACACAATACAATCATCACATGTATATAAGAGCTATTGTTTTTTTTTCTTCCCAAATTACTTCTAAATTTATATAGTAATTTTTATGTATTGATCTACAACACAAATGCACATGTCGCAAATCCGTTGGCTGCGCCACCAGACTAGTAGATTGTTTTCCCATTGCCACATGACGGGTTTTTTTTTTTTTTTGAAACGTCAACGGGAGGCATTCCCCACCTGATTTCAATTATATGGCCCCCAAACGGCCCGTGTAATGTACAAAGTTATATGAGTACAAGTTCAAATACAACGATTACATAGGCAGTGATACATTTACATCGGCAATTGAAAAGCAAAGTTTTTTGTCACTGCTGCCGCTCTAAATTTGAGGCGCAAATGTCAGCTGCAAACTTCTTTTTGCCGGTAGCCGATGTTTCCATTGTTCAGCCACTTCGGCACAGCTCAGAAGCAGTTGATGGACGGTTGCTCTCCGATTCCTGAAAACTGTTGCATTTCTCGCCTTCCATAGCTGCCAACAGAATAAGGCCATAAACGAACTGAACTCCACCGTTGAATGCCACATGACGATTGTGACTATGATGTATGTGGCTCATCTTACGAGGGATGACAGATCCTCGAGAATAACGAAAAGTCACCACCAAACGTCTTGTTGTCGGCCGAGACCAATTATTGTCAAAATGAGTAACCCGACACAAAAACGACTTGCCCGAGTTCATCTAAATTTATAAAGCAAATACTAGATAATTTCCTACAATAATACATATTTCGATCAATCCATGAAATTTATTTCGTCGAACCAAATCCAAATATAAGTACTCATGATGCCATTTAGAGTAAAAAAATTGAGCCTATTGGACAACAACTTGACGATGTGGTGCAAATTGGTCCAACAACCTGTAACTGCTCAAATAAGTACAATAACTTAAGAAATCAACACATATAGAGTCCAAATCTTGCTAATATGGTAAAATTATTTATTTACCAATTAGGCGCTAAATTAATGGATAATCTAACCAATATGAACATCCCAAATCAAATCTGAAACGCTACTAGATTGGTTGCAATCACAAAAAGATGATTACATTTGCAATGAAAATTTTAACCTTCTACTTTGGACCAAAAAAGATATAATATTTCTATCTGGCCTACTTTTAAACATCTAGTTGCAAGATCATTCAGATATCTCCACGTATTTGTCTAGCTACAAAGCGCTAACTTCGATCACAAAACATGTGAATCCAGAAATAGTGGAGTTCACCGTGCAGCCATTATAGAGACATAGGGCGGTTTTAAAGGTTAAATACCCTTCCATCCATGAAAAGTTAATTCCAAAAGTTATCTTGATCACAATGAATTGCAACAAACCAAGCACAAGCTAATGCAGTTGTTCAACATGTTCTTATGCAAGAAGTCCCTCAGCCTTCATAGATTGCTTAGTAATTTAGTACTTGGCCTTTTCAGAAATCAAGGGCCACCGATCTGGTTTAGAGCTGCCTTTTTTGAAAAATCATCAAGCAATTTTGTTCCATACTTCAATGACAGCATGGACCCACAAAACGATCATCCATTCATGAGCTGGCAAGAACTCTTGGGCTGCATTAGGTGTATGGTCCAATGCCTTCAACCCCAAATGTTATCGCACGAGGCCTCTCTAAACCATCATGGCATGTACATGTTCACCTCCACGAAGCCAATGGATCTGTCAGCTTTCATCCTTTGGAGGTAACATGGGGAAGGTTGCGTTTTCTGGATATGCGTTTATATAAGTGAACGAAAGTGTTTTTCTGTATAAAATGTATATTTTGGCCCCTCGACCTTTGCCCCTCTCTCCTCACACACAAAAAATAAAATAAAAACTTTGACCTCTCTCAGTTCGCCTGTCTCAATTTTCCAACAAGGGCCCATTCGTCAAGGTTGAATGCATGCCGAAATCTGCCTTTTAGACTAGAATTCTTGGGCCCTTGGATGGAAAAACAGCCAACCGCACCTATTTTTATGGATATAGTAGTTACTTTTGGACAGCTACTTTGGATATCAAATTTCCAACTACTACGTACTAGTTCCGTCTTAAAAAAAAACTACTACGTACTAGTACTTACCATTCCTAAACTTGCTGACCAAGACTACACTCTTTTTTTCTTGCGAGAAGTTGAACTGTTCTCGATGTGGTTGATTCAAGAAAACCTGATCACGGAACTACCAACCCCGACTAGTCTGGAAAAAAAAAAAAAAACCTATCCAGTTCGACGACCTATCACTACATCGGCTGAAATCAGGCTGTAACTTTTGACTCGTAAAACTCGATCTAATTCCAAAATATCTCACCTTTCATCAATTTTATGAAAATATAAGAAATAGCAACCGGACATACCATCGATAGTGGTGGAACAAAAATAAATAGCTTAAACGGATACTCTCGAAACCCGCGGATATATATACACAAATTCACATGTATAAACAGAGGCAACAAATAATAAATATTTTCATAAGTCAAATTTAAATAAATTTAATAATCTAAGTAAACAAATTATTATTAACATATTATAAAACATGAGTTTTAAATCCAAATGATTCATTTCGAATATCCATTGGATATCCACGGTGAAAAACCAAACCAACCCGAACTTGAAAAGAGTGGCAAAAAACCGAGAACCAAACCCGAAACCTAAAACCAAAACCCACCTCGAAGCCGAACCGTTGCCATCTCTAGAAACATACCATAAACATCTATTGCAACAACACAAACATCTGTTGCCCGAAACTATCTATTTCAAACAAGCAGAAACAACTCAAGGCATCTGTTGCGGCATAGCCTGAAGCATAGCACAAACATCTATCTGCCGCGAACAACAACTTTTTTTTTAAAAACAACAACAAGATGAAAGGGAGGGGAGAGGGGGCTGAATGAGGAGGAGGGGAGGATTTAGAGGAGAAGACTAAAGAAGGCGCCGGTGGGGTGTCGAGGCCGCCTTGGTCGTCATTGGGGTGAGCGAGAGGGCACTGCCACGTGGGTGGGAGGAGGCACGCGGCGTGGTGGGAGCCGCACGCGGGCCGATGACGTCCCGATGCCGGGGACCAGGGACGACGCCTCGATTAGCCTTGTGGGTGGAGAGCTCACAAAGGTTATGGGTCCCGCAGCCATGGCATCGCGCCCGCGCGCAGAGGTCTCAGGTCTTGGAATGGAGCGCCGCCGTCGCGCACTGAAGTGAGGTCGCCGCCCGCTAGAGCGACACGGAGCTGAAAGCAGGGGGGATGATACGAGTGGAGAAAGAAAGTGAAGGATGCGAGGGATCACGATGCGTGAGGAGCGAGTGGATAAAGAGAGTCCACGGTCACGGCGCGTGGCCAAAGCGTCCGGATTTGTATACCACTGTCCGGACGCATGCGGGGCCACTGTTTAGTTCACGAAAAGTGAATCAAAGTGCTCGTGCACGATAAATGAATCTTTTGATGCATGCATGAGACATTAAATGTAGGTAAAAATAAATTACACAATTTAAGCGGCGAAAAGTGTAAGGACAAATATTTTGGGAACCCCTGAGTTAGTCCGATGAGATATTAATAATTATCAAATACAAACAAAAATGTTACGATACTTGAACCTAAAATATTTCACCAACTAAACATCGATAACGCGATTACGCGTCACGGTAAACGCGGTGAGTGTGAGGACGCTCGTAGTAGTATCGGCGACATGCTGGCGACATCTTGTAGTAACTTTCCTTCTCTCCTCCCAAATCCCTCAAATCTTCAAACTTTTCGATTAATCCATCTGGCTGTGTTCCCCATCTGTTTTAATCTTGTTCCCGACCTCACCTTCGATCTTAGTTTTGCTTTCATCTCGTCACTTTGTTCGGTGGAGTCGCTGACCAGGAGACCAATTTTTCTCGCTTCCTTAAATCGTCTATCATTTCTCCTCCCCCTTGCTCCGAATGCGGTTTGATACGCTCCTCTTACTGTTTTCCACGCAATTATCCTCTTTCCCCTCCCTCAAATCCCCCAATCCCCAAAACTTATTGCAAGTTGCATCTCACCTCGGAGTCTCGCCTTAGCAAATCCGGTACTTGCGTCGGTGATCGCGGCTTGACCCGGGCTCCTATCGCTCCACAAACACCATCGTCTGCTGCTCCCTCCGTGCTCTGTGCCGGGCGTGCTGCCTGGGTGCGATGCCCTCTCTCCTGCGGCGAGCACCAGGTGCTTGTTGTTCCTCCGCGAGGTCGCTGGCCGGCGGATGGCATGCGCCAGCGGCAATCTTGGCCGGCGATGGAGACCCAGCGATGTTGTCTTCTTCGACTCACGCTGAGCGCTGGCAACCGACCGTGGTTTTCCGGCCAACGTCGCACCTCGTTCCATGGTGTCGCCGCCTCCTCGAGCCATTGACCCGAGCCTCGGATCCATCACCTCGCCCATGACGATGGCGTCAGACGGGATGGCGAGCTCGGTACAATCTCCGATCGCGCGCCCAACTCTCCACGACCAACGGTAAGTGTACCGGCTCATTCGCTCGTCGGGCATGGAGCTGCCAGGATCGAGCGGATCCTGCTGTAGCTCTACTATGTTGCACCTTGCCGCTTCTTACATCGAAAAGGGCACGGGGTTTGCTTTATCTCTGAAAACCGAAATTGCAAAATTACTAGACTCGCTTTGATTAATCGTTTTAATGTCCATGATGCATATATTGTTCCGCCAAGGTCTTTCTCTAGTGGCCTTTGGCTCTTGTGGGGTCATAATATTCCTCTGTTTGTTCAATCTTCAACCCGAATTTAATTCTAGCCTTATGTACTTATAAGCATTCATGTTTAAGTTTGGTTTAATCTGCATGTATGGTGATCTAATCACTCAAAACACCTCCTCTATATAGACTCACATGCATTCTTTTTGTTGTTAATTATCACGAAGTTGCCTATGATTTGTATTGGTGATTTAAAACAACATTATGTCTCCTAATGAAAAACTTGGCCCCTCGCCACGCTAATCTTAATCGTATATCTAATTTTGTTGCATGGTTAAAGATTGTGGTTTTCTTCGATCCGGGTAACAATGGTCCAGACTTACACATGGACAAACAAGCGGTTTTCTATAATCCTACTTTTGAGCGTTTGGATGCGTTGTTTTAGCTATCACGGAATGGTGCTCACATTTTCCTACGGTCTGCAATTTATCACTTACCCATGTTGTGCGAGTGACCATGCACCCATTTTGTTAGTCCTTGAATCCAATAGAGCAAAAACACCTTTCAGGTTCGAGAATTATTGGCTTGCTTGAGAAAATGACTACAAACAGGTAGTTACACAAAAGTGGAACCTTTCTCAAAGCTACGGACCTTTCCAAAAAGCTTCATTATCACTTGCTCTCGACCTTAAAGTTTGGAGAAGGAAAACCCAAACTCTCGATAGCACGCAGGGATATTGAGAACAACATGCTTCAACTCCGGTCTTTGCCACCACCACAACAAAATACGCTCGAGGAAAGAGCTCATGCATCGACATCGGAAATTTTGGCCAAACAGAGAGGTTTACACATCGGCAAAGGGTACAAAAGAATTGGGCTACAAAATGTGATAGAAATACTAATCATAAGTTCATTCTTAAAAGAGCTAGACAAAACAGCATTACTTATCTTACCAATGTTGATGGCTCTACGACTACAACCCCACAACAAATAGAGTCAACTTTTATCTCTTATTTTCGCGACATTTTCCGACACATGGCTCCAGACACTACTCTAGATGCGGGAAATAGAGATTCAAGGCATGCGGACCTCGCCCCCAACCAAGCTTTTTACAGCACACTTACTCTACTCCCGACTCGAAGGAGATCCATCAAATCATCAGCGCAATGCGCACAAATGCCTCTCCGAGACGGACGGTATATCGGTTGCTTTTTATAAGAGTGCTTGGGAACTGATTAAGCATGATCTTATGCGGGTGGTTAGTGATTTTTATAAATATGCTATTTTATCGATGATATCAGCGAACTTTCCGGCTCCTCATTCCTAAGAAGAGCGGCACCGCGGCGCCTCAGACTTCGACCCGACTAGCTTGTGTAATGTGTCTTATAAGATTATTGCTAAGTCTCTTGCCACTTGGGATTAAAGGCATTTGCACGATCTTATTCATCCTTCTCTAATCACTTTTGTGCATGGCGGCGTATTGCGACTAACATTATCATTACCCGGAAATCATCCACTCCTTTCATTTACTGGAAAAGTAGTGACTTTCTTGCTAAAAGAGTTGATCTTGCTAAAGCTTTTGATCAGATTAGTTGGTCTTTCATCTCTCGACTCTTAGAAAACACCATTTCTCCGAGCATTTCATTCATCTCCTGTATGCGTGCAGATTTCACTACTTCTATGTGTGTTGGTTAATGCTAAACTTTCGGATTCTATATATCCTTCAGAGGCATCTTAGGTTGTCCTTTATCCCTCACCTTTTCCATTATTGCTATCAATGAAGCGCCGATATGCTTGATTGCACTACGTATGGAAACATTCAAAGGTGATTGGTGAGGCAAGTACAGGTCCTAGCATCCACTCTCTCCTTTTGCAGATGATCTAATCATTTGTGGACAAGCAATTGAAGAGGAAGCCCTTACCATCAAATCAGCCCTTGACCATTTTTTGTCAAGCTTCAGGTCAACTTCAAACATAAGTAAGTCCTCTATCCTCTTTAGTAGGAATGTGCGACTCTAGTTTCACACTATCAAATCCATCTTTCTCTCGAATGATCTTAAATCCTA
Organism: Hyparrhenia diplandra; assembly: GCA_015847255.1. NCBI lineage: Eukaryota > Viridiplantae > Streptophyta > Magnoliopsida > Poales > Poaceae > Hyparrhenia > Hyparrhenia diplandra. The sequence goes on from JADLZK010007866.1 coordinate 122,350, forward strand.
ACACCATTCACCTAGGGCATCCTTCTTTCTCACAAAAGATAGAAATAGGGCCTATGCTTTTATTGTTAACAAGTTGAGAACGAAAGCTTACTACTCGTCAAAGCTAACAAGCTAAATCATGCGGTAGGCTCACTTATATTAATTGGGTTCTTGCCTCCATCCCTATTTATTATCTTTCTATTGTTCTTTTTCTCTAAAAGAATTCATTGCTGAAAATAAGCTGTTATTATTAGAAAATTTTGGTGGGCGGAGTGCAGAGAGGACAATGCTACTAGTCCGTTTCCTTCACGAGATCATGGAGCGACATTTGATCAATCAAGAGGACAATGGGGCTTAGCAATCGGAGACCTTTATCTGTTGTCAAAAAGTTTAATTCCTAATGCGACTTGGAGGATTGCCCTAAAAAGGCTGAGGTTCCTTTAGCACTTGATCTTTGAAATCCAAATATTATCCTAACAGGGTCTTTTTGGACGACCTCAAAAATTCTCCAAAATCTATTTTCCGGTCTTCTATAATGCGAGTGTTAAGGATATTCTTCGAGCCAACTCTACGGTACAAATCCACGTGAGAAAACTCAAAATCATTTTGGAATAGCCCGTGGTGTGATATTTGGGATACAATCCACTCAGAGCTCAATCTTCTGATAGCGAGTGAGTCCTCTCCCTCTTACCAGTTAACCAACTTTGGAATCATCTTACTCAAACTTGGAATGTGGATCTTATCAATCGAGATTTTTCTCAAACCGGGCAACTCATGCAATAGCTAACACTCCCATTGTCCCTTCTAATGAGGATGATATAATTGTCCTGGAGGCCTTCTCCACGATGGTTCATGTTCCCTTAAAAGCAGTCTTTCCGGTTTCAGATCACGAGATAACCATGTAGATTTCTTGTCGAGTCCGAGAAGTGTAACTCCACGGGCCTTGCGATTATGGCGTGTCGGAAACTCAGAATTGCCCTCAAATCTACAAAAACTTTCTTTTGGAGACTCATCGGGAGGGGGCCTTGGCCACGGGTATGAAGCGAGGTTAATGCTCGACAATATCTCCAAGTTATGCTCTAGGTGTGTAATTCTATAGAAATGATAGTCACCTCTTCTTTCAATGCAATCTTCCCGAGCTACTTGGTTCACCTATAACCCACCTATTCATGTCTCTAACCTTTGCCCTCATGAAGATGATGGTGTTCAAATCATTATAGCTTCCTTAATTAATGATCAAACCACGGATGCCCAGTCTTACTCATTTTCATTTTATACTATGTGGTATCTCTCGGAAGGCTAGAAAAATGATAGAACTTATAACAATAAAGAGAGTGGGTGTTTAGCGGGTACATAGTCTTTGTGAATCTTTGACTGCGGGTGTTTTAAATCCTTAGCTCGGGGAAGTTCGGGATCTCCCAAGAGGATTTGTCGCGCTCCACACCGGCATCATCGTCGACAACGAGCGCCCTCTCCCATTCTCTCCCGGCTTTTGGTGCCTACTCATAATCCTCTCGAGGAATGTCACTCATGCTTTCACGGGAACATCCTTGTGCACCTCTTTACGAGGATAAGCTTGCGGCCCACTTTGGAGGAAATTCGTGTGTAGCACGGATGCTTCTATTATTCTCGATCAAAATCAACTCATCAACGCAAAATGCGAGGTCCCGGCGTATTATCATAGGTTCGGTCGGGGCCGTCAATACGTGCTTCACATAAAGCTCATCTTCCGGTTGCTTCCTTCCCGATGTTCATGGCGGAAGCCCGCGGCTCTTGCTCTTGCAGCTACCATTCTATGCAAGCTAGGTGTCAGCGAGGCATCCTTCCTGCGTGATAACGACAAGCTGGTCACCCACATAAATTTCGCATCGGATGAAGAAAGCATTCCACGATGGGACGCGCGTATCTTCACTCGTATTTTGGGGAACATGGCGCGAGGAAGGAACTATAGAGGTCTACAAAGTCTCTAGGAATTTAAACAGCTGCGCCATGTTCTAGCTTTCTCGGTAGAATTTCTCAAGATTTAGGCATTTGCCGGTGTTATGTGAATCTCTGCCGCTGCTGAGCGCGCGTCTCGAGTCGGATCCGACTCGCTGTCTTCTCGCAGTGGGTACAAACTTACCGCTTAACAGCGTTTGCTTGAATTAATATATGTGTCTGTTATACGAGGAGTAGAGAGAAGCCGTGCCCAAAAAGCCGAACTGGTCGTGCAGCCCAAGTCACTGCGTAGCCAGATCGCCACGGGAGCCGGACGCGCGCATTGCAGCTACAGTTTCCTACGACTACGACCGGCTCCGCTTTCCTCGCCGGGTGCTAAGCCGAGTCAACGACTCTGCTGCCGCCCCCACCTGCACACGCCTCCGCAACGCGAAAACACGCAATTCCCTTCCATTTCCCACCCAAAATTCCAGCGAAAAATCCCAGCTCAAAATGCCGCGCGCTCTGCCCCGACCTCGTGGCCGCCGCCGCCTGCCGTCTTGCCCTCCTCCTCCTCTTCTCCCCGCTCGCCGCCGCGCAGGTTTCGCGGCTTCTCTTACCTCTCAACCGTGGCGCGGCATCGCCCACCACCGACGGCCGCAGCCTCCGCTGGGATCCCGACGGGGACTACGTCTCTCTTGGCACCCCGGCGCCTTGATCTCGCTCCCGGGCCTCGTCGACCCCGCTCGCCACGCTCGCACCTTCCCATCCGCCCCGGGGCCAGAAGTTCTGCTACGGAAGCTCCCCGTCGACCGGAACCGCCGCTACCTCGTCCGCCCCACCTTCTTCTACGGCGCGCTCTTGCCCCTCTCCTCCTCCGCTACGCGGCGCTACGCCCGTCTTCGACCTGATCGTGGACGGCACCTTCCTGGACCGCCGTCAACACCACCGAGGACGCGCGCGCCGGCGCCGCGTCGTCTTACGAGGAGCACGTGTTCCTGCAGTGGCAGGAACATGAGCTTCTGTCTCGGGTCAACCCGGACTACACCGACTCCGGCCCGTTCATCTCCGCGCTGCAGGTGATCCAGCTCGACGATTCCGTGTACAACGCCACGGATTTCCCCAACAGCGCCATATGGGCCTCATTGCTCGCACCAAGTTTGGCTCCACTGGCGGTATCGAGAGGTGAGTGACCGGCTGCCTTTGTGGCTTAGTTCAATCGTTGAGGGGTGTCCCAAATTTAGTGATCTGTAGTCGACAGGACTATGGTAAGTCTAACCGATAGCACTATTTGGGCTAATTTCTGGTGCACCTAGATACCTAGCACTGGCCTTTCTGGTTTTGGCCTTCTTCAAAAGTTTAATTCTACCTCTTCTGTTGAAAACATTTATTGGGTAGGCATAGGCGATTGACTGCTTTTATTCTTTGAGAACTCTGAATGCTAATGTGCTTCCCACATAGTTCAATTCTTCTGTGTGAGATCATCTGTGATGTATCATAGAGATATGTCCTGATTTCTAGTAGGATTTCTTTTGTATTAGTTGGTAGATATTACTCGGGAGGAGAGATCCTCATAAACTGTTTACTCATAGAGTATGGGGAATTGTGTGGCCAAAGAATAACAAAAGATATGGAATTTGCGACATAGATTATTAATTTCCCTGAACGTGTAACGAACCATGGGATTTGTATGGAGTTCTGACCTGATTCCTCCTTGTGTTTAATGTTAGGCAAATCAATGACAGTTTTGATCGCCATTGGCAGCCATTCCCGGACAACAAGCATGCTGTCAGTAGCCCAAAATATTGCATCAGCTGACTTCTGAATCTTCCCTCCTGATGTATTTCAACACAGCTTTTCATTAGCAGAACAAGATGCACCCCTTGTGTTACAATGGCCTCCAGTGGCTCTTCAAAATGATAGCTATTATGTTTCCCTCTACTTTGCTGATACATTACCTGATAATTCAAGGACCTTTGACGTATATATAAATGATTACCTCTTTTCAAAGATCTAAATGTCCGTCCAGCTGGTCTTTCTGTCTTTGCAACTACAAAATGGATTCTCTCAGGCTTGACCACATTTATAATGAAACCCGCTTCTCCTTCTGCTCTTCCTCCACTTATTAATGCTGGCGAGGTCTTTGGGCTTTTTCGTGTAGGAAGATTTTGACATATGCACGGGATGGTATGGCATTTGCTACACTTATTGCCTGTTATCTTTTTTTTTCTCTCTGTAGAAATTCCATGGCTAATGTAATATGATGCATATTAACTATTAAGTTCATAATCCTTGCCATGTTATGAGTCCTCGAAACTCCTGTATGGCTAGCACAACAGTGGCATTACCATCATTGTGATTCCTTGAGGTGTAATGGATTATATTTCATTAATACCACCTTGTTGTCAAATAGTTCCTGTAATTTATCAGCTATCAATATCTTTTAGGAGTCACAAATATGATTGCAGAGGAAAATAAATTTGTACTGCATATAACATTCTGCTGCATAAGTTGCCCTTGCATCATGTAACTAGTCTATTAAATACTTCTAGGATGCTTTTTGCAGTACTTGCCCTGGGAGATAAAAAGAAAAACCTTCAAAATATACCTGGCGATTGGAGCGAGATCCATGCATGCCTTCAGGATATTCTTGGACGAGTTACATGTGATGAAGGATCAAGAATAGAGTGTCATCTCATTGTGAGTTGAACTCATTCTGCTTCCATCTGTGTAGCATATTTCTCCTCCTTTTACAGTGACATCATTGTATTGATTTATAACAGGAACTTTTCAAGTATGGACCTCTGGATCTCTTTCAATTGATATTGCTAATCTGACTGCTTTGACGAATATGTATGTTTTCTTAAAAAGGTGAATTATTGAATAGAATAGCAAAGTTAAAATAAAATAAAATAACACTGTTACCATGAACAGATCTTTAGCACACAACAGACTGGTTGGGTCTATTCGATCTTAGCAACCTAAAATCTCCAAGCGACTGTAAGACCCTTAGCTATGTAATTTTCAAGGTCATCGTCAATGTTGTATGTGTGTCTGTACATTACTTAGGAGAAAGGGTTTATCTTGTAGGCACCTGCAAGAAAACCAGCTATCTGAATTGGTACACCTGAGACATTGGGGACAATCAATACAGGCGATGAAATGTGAGTTAATTTCATCACTTTGTGCTTATAGTTTGTTACTTTTGTTATTCCCATTTTCAACAATTTGACATGAATACCTTTCATGTTGAAACAAATTATCAGCACCAACATAGTGTGTTAATGATCTTCAATTTTAGTTGTGTTTCATGCTTTGAATTGCTGCACATCTATTCTGACAAGTCAATATGTTTTTGCATGCTTGAAGAACACAAGAAGTTGACAGTAGATAAACCTGTGGCATGAGTTATTGTTATATGATGTATTTTACTCTTACTTTTGTATGGGTATGCATTTTAAGTTTGTTAGAGTATTTACATATAACTGAATGTCAGAATGATATAACATATCCTGCAAGTCCAATAGTATATAAGATCTTACTGGTACACTCTCTCTAATTCACAATATCTGTCCAATTTATGGGGTTTACTTCTTACAGTATCTCTGTTGGAAGTGTGCCAATAGTTTGAGCAAGGCATTGAAATGGAGAAGTAGCATGTTATAACATTTTCTTTTGTTAGGTGATGATTTAACATCCTCCCAATGGCTGACAGATAATTCAACCTTTGTTTTTTATGGGTGGGGATGGTTTTGTTTCAGTCTAAAACCCTGGCTTCAGCTAAATGTTGGGGATATAGTGCAACTGTTTGCCCCATTGTTATTGTAACAATCTTACAAAATTGTGGTCAACTGACCATTTTATTCTTTTCTTTCTTTTCTTTCAAGAGAATGGTGTGCTGCTGTGATTTGTACCTCTGATGCAAACTTTAATAGCAGCTTGCTGGAGATATAAATAGAACTGGGGAATAGAAACCAGAACAACTTTTGCCAGTCAGGCCATGCTTCAAGTCTATTATGCCATACTTCAAGTCTATTATGCCATGCTTCAAGTCTATTGTCACCATTACAATTTTCAATGAAAAATCCTATGAAGGTACACATGGGATCTATGCGTGCTAGCATTATAGTAGACAAAATTCTTGGTGCACACTGAATGTCTGTCCAGTATAGCTGCATAACATCTGCAATGAAATACACTATATCCTGCCAAAAGCATAGGAGATGAACTTGTTGAATACTACCTTAACCCCTGCTTGAAAGTAGTCGAAATTGTCTGTAACTCTATCCACGAGTAATGCAATATGAGTTCTAGCACCAAAAATGAAAAGTGTCCCAAATATCAATAGCCCTGTGTTTGGTTTGACAACAAGCACTGTAGCTACAGTGGGAGTTTACAACTCAGCTCCAAATCAATCCTGAGTTTGTGACATGAAAATGTAATGCTGCCATGTCGGGTGGTGTAGAGTGCCCCAAGATTGTTGTCATCTCTTCTTGCACCTTGTAGTCTGGATGCCAATAGTCCAGTCAATATATGCCTTTGAATTAATCTACAGTAATGCCACTCACCAGATGATCTTCATTATTCAGATTTTTACAGTACACTAATTTAACTGGAACAGTTCCAGAGAACTTACTGAATCAAAGACGGGATTGACCTGCACGTAAGTTCAATGTCACTGAAATCCTCTATTAGCGGTTGGTTTAACCTTTTACATATGTGTGTGTTAATTGGACTTTATCTTGATCATATTTCAATATTTCATTCAACCAGCAGATTTCTGCCAGGGAATAGCCGCTTCTTCCACAACCACGCACGATGACAACCTGGCATTTTTGTACAACCAAATACTATGTGTGTACAACATGATTCAGAGGTAGCAGGAAAGTTGTTGATTCTTTTTAGGGTAGCTGTAGCAAAAATTTGTAACCATTCTGTGCATAAAAAGTGAGAAAGCTGTACAGTGATTCAAACCAATCAAGGAGGTTGGCAACATGGTGCCAAGATATATTTTTTTGTTTTGGTGCTGTAGCTTAATTGACCCGTAATGTATGCATTAGACAAAAGGTTGCGACACAATTGGACAGTTCAGCAGTGTTTACACTGGTTTGAGCTATATTTGCAGAAGCTAAGCATGCATTTAGAATGCCGGACCTTGTACACTAGGGGCATGTTTGGATGGAGGGACTAGAGCTAGATCTAATAGGGGACTAATTAGTCTGCCTCTCCCAAGAGTCTAGTGAAATTGGGACTAATTGAGACTAAAAATTAGTCCCTAGTCGCTCATGTTTGGTTATTTAGGGATTTAAATGAGGCCAAAAATTAGTCCCTAGTCTCTAGCCTAATGGGAACCAAAACAGGCTAGGTATTGGAAGCTGAAACGCTTCTTAGAGATCTTCAGCAAAAAGGCAAGAGTTTTCTTTTGAGCAGTTCAGGTATGGGAAAGTTTCCTGGCGGCTCTTTCATACCCTAACTTTGCTAATGCCCCTTGCAGTTACGTGACCTTCGGCAGAAGGGACGGTATTAATGTGATATGATATTGGTCTAGTTCAGGGTTTATTATGCTTTGCGCCCCGAATTCTTGGGTCCGACTGACTTTGAACAGAAATTTATAGGGAACTCTCCAATAGAAGTTATTATGAAGTGAATTTAAATGAACGTAGATTGGAACAATCGCCTTGTTTCATCGATCATTCGAGGATTATATACATGGGAAGAGGCATGCCGACGTACGGACGTGATACGGGCTCCAAACATGACATGTCCCTTTGGGCGCATATAGCCAACTGCTAATGACTAAGACTAATCCTGAATCCTGCTGATGAGATCGATAGTGAATGGGTGTCTATTATGAATAGGCACCGCTTTCACAACACTCCCCGATCGAATATTACTTGAGATAAAATGAAACAAGCCGAGTTGTTCCACTCGCGAGCACGTCTTTTTCCTTTTTGTCATTTTTCTCTCTTTTTCACGTTTTCTCTTCTTGTGGTTTAATTTAATCATATGAATCAATCTTCAAAAGTTATGATGTAAAATTAAGGTGATAATTTGTCCCATAAAAAGTTATGCACACATAAGCTGTGAGCATAACCTGTAATATTCTAAAAATGAAAAGTTGTTAAAATATCCTCTCTCTCAAAAATAAAGGCAGTATTATGATGACTAACTGTGACAATAAGTCGTTGTTCAAAAGAAGTTATGCATACTACCTTGTGTGCATAATATTTTAAATTTTTAAAAATGAATAGTTATGGAAATGTTATCTTGATAAGTTGTCATGTGAAAAATTATGCGCATGAGTTAATATATGTACTATAATTTTAGTCTAAAGGAAACATCTGTGAATGCCAAAAAGCAAAGTCACTGGAGACACGGAATCCATCTGCGGGCCGTGGGCCCATAAACGCAGCAAACTGGCAGCTTCTCCGCCACGTGATTTCTTTTTAGCCCAGCTTCCAGTTGAACTGAGCTTGTCTCATTAGGACCGTCCCCTTACTAGGGCCATTCCTTAAAACAAAAAGGTTAATCAGGCCCATCATTTCCGGTCAGCAGCAGAAGCACCGAGCGAGCCGGCGAGCACGATCCAAAAGTCCAACGGTGAGTCCTATGCTTTTGCATGACAGGGAATGTTACGGAAGCTGGTGACAGTGTGTGTAAAGCCAGCCGGCAGGGGTACAAAGATTGCACTACTGCCAAAATTTAGCTGTAGTCTATTGGAAATGAAAAACTAAACGCGTTCTAATGGTGCAGCAGCTGGGAATTGTCGCCGCTGGAATGGAACGGAAACATAACATTTACTGTCTAGCGCTACACTAAAAATCATGAGCCAATTCTGTTTCTTAAAAATGCAAGGCGCTCAGTTTGGGACGCAAATATTTAGAACCAAATGCCACATCGCATTAATCAGAAAGCACGCTTCGCCATGTTAGCGGTGAAAATATCATCCTACCACTGGAGTAACTCAGGCTCAAAAGCACCGCCTCTTGAATGCACATCCAAACTGCTGTGTACTGGGCTATACCTCACATTTCTAATACTCCAAATATGTGCGTCTTTGGGTGTATGCACGCATGATAGTGACTGGCGAGAAAGTTCTTAGCTGAAAACTTTCAGCCATCTAAAACAAGCGCCCAATATGCTGGATTCTGGCCAAACTTGTCAACTTATGAGACGCGTGTGTTAAATCAGATACGTAGAGTCTCTGTATAGCAAATACTTCCCTGGTGTTCGGCACATGCTCTGAATGACCACATGCTATAAGTGACTACATGCTTCGCTCTTTTAAAGGACGAAATAGCCAGAAGGAACGGTTTCGGAATGCACACGCTCCAACAAAGTCAAATCCGCGCACGCCGTTCAATCACCCAAAAATGCGCCCCGCCATCCTTTTGCCGTTGATTTGATGCGTGACGGATCCTGATCCACCCACCAACACTCACCTCTCCACCAGGAGTAGACGGCTCGACGTTTCCTCCCCCGACGTGACCCGACCCGACCTGACCTGACCCAATCGCAACCGGCCGTCCCGCCAGTGCCGTAGACTAACCGCGATTGAGCGAAAAGAGGGGAAAAAGGAAAAGTCCGCTGGGTGCAGCGAAACCCCGCACCGGAAGGCGGTGCGCAGAAAACCACACAAACAAGGCACGCGTAAAACGAATCCGATCCCGATTTATTTCGCCCAAATCCGTCACGATTAATCAGCACGCCGGCCGCGTCACATGCTCCGGGCCATTCTTTCTCCCTCACCGCTCTTCCGCCGCCCCCGCGGCCTCTTCAATCGCAGCAGCGACAAGTGGAGGCCCGCGCGCGATGCGACCCGCGTCCTCGTCCCTCCCTCCCTCCCTCCCGCTCCTCGGCCGGCGGAGGCGCCCACACCACCACCACCATCACAACCATGGCGGTGGCGGCGGCCACAACAACGTCTCCTCCGTCTCGCCGCCGGCGTGCACGACGTGCGGGCACGCCCCGTCGTCGGCCACGCTCGATCTCCCCATCCTGCCGCTCGTCCTCTCCTCGCTCGCGTTCCTGTTTCGCATCCTCGCCCGCTCGCACGTCGCGCGCCTCGCTCTCCCCGCTGCCTCGCCACGCCGCCCGGCCGTCGCCGCGCTCGCCTACGCCACCGCATCGCTGCTCTACCTGGCCGCGGCGGGCCGTGCTCGCGGCCGCCGCGTTCTATCCTGCCGCCGCCTCCGCGTGGTGCCGCTGCCGCAACCCGCCGCGATGCCGCGGCTCGCGGAAGGCGCTGGAGTTCGACGTCCAGCTGCAGACCGAGGAGTGCCGTGCGCGCCGGCGCCGGCAGCAATTGCCGGAGGCGCCGACGCCGCCATGTGGCGCGAGATCGAGGCGCTGCCGTGGAAGGGCGGCCAGGGCGGGAACAACCCGGACTACGAGTGCCTTTCGCGCCGAGCTCCGCCGGATGGCGCCGCCCAACGGCCGAGCCGTGCTGCTTTTCCGCAACCGGGTGTGGCTGCCCTGTTGCTAAGCTCGAAGGATGGGGCGCCCCTCAAGAGCAAACGGCGCAACAAGAAGTGAGTCATGGTTGGACTTTTATTTCATTTTATTTGCAAAATTCTACACCATTATTACTTCAGTCCACCAGCTAAACTTAGTCGCACTATTTCCATGGGAGTGAATGAAATTTCACCGTTCTCTGACACGTGAGTTATCTACAAAAGGCGTTCCTATGCAGTCCTGTCCAGTTATGTTTGTTAATTTGAGATCAATCTCTTTGCTTCATCTTTTGCATTTTTGAGATATTATGCCGTGTTATTCTGATGTGCAAACAATAAAAGCATGGTCCCGTTGTATAGATCATTGAATCTATTTTCATAATAAATGCTGCTAATATATATATATAAACCTAGTCAAACTTCTAAAGTTTGATCAGCGTGTTCCCCTATAGCGACACTTAAATAGGACAGAGATAGGTTACTGTGCCGGGTAGTCTGTCTCTAATTCTGAGTCACCTAGGAAGCATGCTTGGATTTTTACCCCGTTTGTGATGGTTATAGAATTTTATTCCACTCAGCCTCACTTTTCTGAATTCAGTGGACTTCTGTTCATTTTGTGGTTTTCTCAGTTGTTTTGTACCATACCTTATATGTTGTAACATCTTGCTGGTCATGGATTTGCAAGAAACTGAATTAATCTTCAGATGTGAGTGGGCTGTTACAAGTTAGGCAATGAACGAAATGAATGCCAAAAGTTGTCAAAGGCAACTAAGCCTATTTGACAGAGACATGCCATAGAAATCACTACCTTTTAAGTAGATGGGCAATGCAAATGATGTTGCGAAATACCTGGACATTTGGTATGTTTTTTTTTCCCTCATGGAGTGACCTTTTAATTGTAAAGTACTATTTGTATTTGTTCAACCCGTAATGTATTTTTTATGGTTAAAGGGTTTGCCATTCTTATAACATTGACCTTTGTTAATAGTGGCCTTTGGTGATGTCTGATGTGATTATCTTTTATGTTTATTAGCTGATATGAAATATAAGGTTAGGGGGTAGTGAAGGGCATTTCAGTTGGTTCTTTACTTGTGTTTGCAGCTCGAGCTCACTAGAAAATAAGCTCATTTCTGGGGCTTGTGACATGTAGAACTTCTGCAACCTGCTGATTTTTTATATGTTTGGTTCGGGCTGTAAAGAAGTTATAAGCAAGAATACAGTATGTTTGAGTGGTGTGAGTTACCTGGAAGTGAGTTTCTTTTAGGGGGGTATTATATTATAGTATGGAATTGTGCTATATGGTTGTGAATTATAGCATTATTTCATTTCTGGTCTAGAAATTTCTGAAATTAATACCAGGAGAGATGCCAGTACAGTTTGATGTGGGATACCATTGATTGCTGGTTTGAAGACTTGGATACGAACAGTCATCTCATCAGATTCAGTTATTGGACGTCCATAGTTGTGTCTGCTGCAAGCCTTTGATATCAAAGTGATGTGTGTGATCTTAACTGGGAAATTTTGATTTGGCATGACTGAACTGTTCCTGTGAACCAATCACTTATCTGACAAGCACAAGAAAAACATTGCTAGATCTGAGCTCAGCAATCTCATACATTTTGTTCATTGTGGCACAATTTTAGCATGTTCTTACTGTTGTTGAGCAAACCATAAGACTATAAAAACTCCTCTAGATAACAGTAGGGAAACATGGATGCTTTAGTCTGCACCTTCTGTTTAAGTTGTGTTTTTATAACTCCTTTGAAATGAAGGAAAAATTTCCTGTTTCCTACGCTTTTTCCTGTCAAAATGAACTGATTCCTGTGGAATTCCTACATGATTCCTATGAAATTCCTGTGATTGTATGGGTAAAAGTTGGCGCTTATCTGTTATTTATACAGGTGGGGAATGATTTTTGTATAGAATTCTCGGACAATTGACTGTTGTTGAGATTGTCTGTCTTTCATGCGCATTTAAGTTGTGTCGGGCCTAGAATGCTTCTTAATTTCTTTTCTAGCTATTGGTGTTTGGGCTAATAAAGAGAGAGAAACTTGTTGACCTATGATTCATTTCGGGATGACTAGAGTACAACGGTGCTGCATATATACATTCTCACTCTCTGTGGTGGTTTTTATAATTTTTGGACATGGAATTATCCTTTTGAATAACGTTTTTCCAAATTGGCATTTTTGCCTAAGTTTTACCTGAAAAGTATCTGTTAAACTTTTTGGCTATTAACATACATCAAAAGTGTGTAGATATATCATGATATTAATTTATTTTCTCATTTAATGTGCTTATGTCTCATGATATATCTACCATTTTTGTGTAATGGTAACCAAAAAGAATTTTTGAAGACCATTTCATATAGAATAAGTAAAAATAATAGAGGTGGTGTATCTTGTTTCCCTGCTATATATAGACCGAAGGCAGATGCTCTAGCTTTTATAGAAAGCGCAGAATAACGTAGTGAACACAGTTTATGCTGGGGTTACCAGCTTACATGAACGCAGTACTCTGTCCCAAGCAGGACCTAAGAAAATGAAAAAGACCCCAACTTGTCTCATGCTCAAAAACTCCTCCAAACTGAAACAAACTGAAAGACTAGGAGTCAAAAAGCCAGCTGAGTCTCACGCTCAGTGGGAAACAGTTGGCGCGCTGAAGTCCTTCCTTCAGCTTGTTCAGTGCATCCTCCCTCCCTCGATGAGTGCCTTGTTGACAGAGCTGTCCACTGGTTCAGCACCCTCCCAGGGCCTGGAACGCCACCCGCTTAGTGGATTTGATAATCATGTCAGAAAACACTAAGTCATTTTCTGGTCTTCCACAGAGCCCACCCCCACAGCCCCCATAATCCCCCAAGGTAAGTCTCTACTTTTCAGTGCAATTTGAATTGTTAAGCATGTCCTGGAAAGAAAGAGATGGATGTTGGTATGTATTGTAGCTCAAGACTATCTTCTCACCCCGGCACCATGTGACAACAGCACATGGGCATTGAAAACAAGTGATCCACTGATTCCTCCTGCTCACAGAATTTACATAGAATTCAGCCTCATCCCAATTTCTCTTTTCTCAATTGTTTCTTGTTTCCTGCTATAACCATGCCTCATATTCTATTATGTTGTTGCAACTCTTGTGTTAGAGGAATGCATTCTTCTATGTTGACCGGGTGAAAGTACAAAACTAGTTCACTTGAAAACTATAGAAGTGTTTAGCTAGGACTGTTAGGTTATGAGCTCTTGTATGCGATGTGTTTTCTGAATCTTGAGTTTGTTGGGTTTGATACAAAAATCACCCCCTTCCATTAAAATGATTGTTTTTACTAAGTCAAACTTCTCTAGCTTCAACTCACATTGCATCAGCACCACCAACAACATCAAATTAGTTTTTGTTAACTCCACCATGGAACATGTCTTCATATTGTGTTTATTTGGTACTGTGGATGTTAATATGTAACAGATTTTTCTATGATTTGGTCTAAGTTAAAATGCTAATATATTGTATAAATATAAGTTTGATGATGTGTAACTATGGGGCTGTTTGTATAATATAAGTTTGGTATGTTTAACTATCGGCTGTTTGTTAAAGTGAGTCCCAGGACTGTTAGTCCTAGGAACTTTTAGAGACTCTTAGGGAGGAGCTTCTAGGGACTTTTTAGTAAAAAGTCCTCTCCTGTTTAGTTTCATAGGACTAAAATGGATTCTTTTAGTCCCAACTCTAAAAAGTCTCTAACCAAATATCTTCGGAAGTTGCTTGTACACTTTTCCTTTGTGCTGTCAGATAAATGTTGTGTTTTGTATTTTTATCTTGTTTCTCAGATGCTAAAGTTATATAGAGTGAAAAATAGGAAATTTTGCAGTGCCTCCTTTCTCAAAATTGGCCGGTCCTTATCTTGTTTCTCAGATTCCCAAAGTAATGTTGTACTTTTTCAGTGATGCATGTTTTTGAGAGTTCATTCGTTGATGTAATCACTCTCTCCTTGCCTAGTGTTGTCAATGTGTAACATGCATGTTACAATATACATGTAATGTACATGTCATTTTTAGTAAAAGTACTAATCATTTGTTTTGTTTTTTGCTTTGATTGATATTATTGTTGCAGGCACGCGTTGTTACATGACTGAGGGGTGAGGGTGAATACAAAGTCTGATACGCTAGGCAAACATTGTTGCTTTTAGACTGCCAGTGTTGAATAATGCTCTTCCAGCAAAAGATGCACCAATTACAATTGTTTACAAGTGGTTGCTGCCATGTTTGTATTGTTGGACGGTGGTTCGGTGAACTAACAGTTATACTGATACAAAGCCAAAAGACGCAACACTAAAGAACTGTTAATAAACGACAATAAAGCATGAAAAACATTGGCGACCTGCTCATGCTTTCAATCCCCTACCCTTTTTGCCTAACTAATATAAAGATGCAGAAAACCCATGTGA